>BPTQ01000004.1:271931880-272097743 GCA_019973895.1 Chrysanthemum seticuspe
TAGAGAGTATTTATAGTCTTACATAAAACGCCACACATCGGGCTGTGGATCAGGCATACAGTGGGTAAAGACCCGTCCGTCCTCCACGGTGTTACTTAACTAAATACTACTAAACTTAAATGAACTACGACCACGAGCTTTCTAACGATTACGTATACTTGAGGTGACCGACTCTTTAATACCGGGAATTTCTAATTCCTAACACAAATTGCTGCATGTGTTGCATTAAATCAGTCCTTAAAAAGTAAAAATGCACTGTTAACCAAGGATTTTGAATGCTTACAAATGCAACTCAACTTTTTCAAAACTCAAGAAAACCGTGAAAAAGGTTTTGAAGCCGCTTTTGCAAAATCTCATCAAAACGAAAAATATTTAGAGAGACAGATGCGTGATCTAGCCGCCTCGAAGAATGCTTTGTTGTCTGAATTAGAACAACTGAAACACGAACATAAAAAGCAAATTAACGCTCTCACCTTGGATAATCAAAAAGCTAAGGCCGAGTTGTTAAATTGTCAAAAACAGTTCTCCGCATACAAAAAGCATTCAACGAATCGGGTAGATGACCTTCTTGACGAAATTCTCGGCTTGCAAAACAAACTTAAAGAGTTTAAAACTATTGTTTACAAACATGGTGAATCAGTAACAGCTATTGAAAATTTTACCTTAAAACCCAATCCGAAAGGATATGGAAGAAATCTAGCTGATTACAAACCAAAGCTTTCACTAAAAACATTCAAACCAACTCCTGAAGTTTCCAGTGCAGAATACAAAATTGATAATATTGTCATGAGTGTTGTTGAATATCATCGTCAAGAGGAATTAGATGCAGAAGACGAGAGTCGATCAAAATTAACAAACGTTGTTTACAACAAACCTTTTAATTATAAAAACGCGGTCACTTTCGTCACACCAACGGATTCTTCTAACACACCAAGGGTTATCATCAAAACACCTGAGTCTTCTAATGTTAATCCCAAAACAGACTTTGCACAAACTTATGGTCCTTTACCTTCCATTAGTGAAGTAAACTCAAAACCTGAAAATCGAAAAATTCTTCGATATTTTGACATTTTCATGGCTGACCTCAAAATTTTACAACATGAGATAGAATATCGCTCTGAAATCAAAGTTGAACATTTTCAATCGCCTCTGGCGTGAGAACAAAGAGACATTTTTCAGAAAAATCTTTTACCTAATGTTAAAAACTTGAAAAGTTGTGCAATTGCCTGGGAAAAAGATTTTCATAAGGAACTCGGGGTAATGAAAAACGTTTTCGAGAAAACAGAAACATCTATTTCTAATACTAAACGTAAAAAGAAACTCTTGAGAAAAGATGTTGATCAACTCTTGGAAGATGTTGTCTGTGCTGATATCCATAATGTTGTGTTACTTCATGCGTTGCCATTTGCATCTGATTACATCTCTGCTGATATTGTTAAAAGTGTTGTAACTGTTGAGAACACCGATAATGTGCTTCAGATCGAGTCTTTAAAAGATGAAAATAAACGATTAATCAATGAAATTTACAATGCAAAACGTCGTCTTCATTGGTGTGAAAAAGATATTCACAATCATCAACTTAGTTTTCAAAAGAAAATCGCTCAGTTGAGTGCAAAATCTTCTGATCCTAAAATTGAGCAACTGGATGATCAAAACGTGTCTTTGAAAAGTCAAATCTCAAAATATGAACAAGAACTTTCAAAAGTTAAACAGGAATATGGTGTCATATTTGATTTGCTCAATAAGACTCGTCATGAAGCATCTAACGAACTTGATAACTATCTTGCTCACACTAGAGAAGTCATGAATTTTGCTGGTAATATTCGTTCTGAAAATCAAGATTTGATTCACACTATCTCCATGTTAAGTTAAATTTTAGGAAAGTATGAACAACTTCCGCCTACCGTGATTAAGAGATTAGCACCAGTCACACTTAGTAATCGTGAACCTAGAATCCCTACTGCCAAATCACAAGTTGCTAATGTGTTTCCCTCTACTGAAACAGGAATAGTTGCGTCTTTTCCAAACGTCCGCACTTCACAGCCTAGGAGCACTCAATCGAAGAATAGGAAGTTGCGACCTAAGGAAAGATCAATAAGGAATGCTAAAGTAGAAGAACACCCTAGGACTTTGAATAAGACTCATGTTGCTTCCACTATAGATGTTGCGTCTGGCAAATGTAATAGAAATAGTAATGTAAGGATTGCTAAACCGTTAAGTACTTTTGATATTCAGTCTGATGCACCTTGTGTTATTTGTCGGAAGAGTATGAATTCTGATTGTCATGACAAATGTGTTGCTAAAGCTATAATCTCTCGATTACGGAATCCTAAGAATCGGAATACCTCTAGGCCCACTAATCATTCTAAGTCTGTGCTTGGTAGACCGCCTTCTTTAGATTCTAAGGCAACCATTGCTATCACAGTAGCTCCCGCTTCACCTCCTAAGAATGTAGTACCACCTAGTGTTGTCACTAAGACTAAAGCAAAGAGTAGTTATAGATGGCAGAAATGGATATATAACACACTAGGATTTAAATGGATGCCTAAAATTATCAATGTGTGTATGTCTAACATACCTGCTTCGGAACCCTCAAACATTTCGGGTTCCACATCTACTTCTATTCCATCTGTGTCGTCTGTGTGTAATGCAGGTGATACAGATCATTCTCTGGATTGTTGATAGCGGATGTTCCCGACACATGACAGGCAACCTTAAACTGTTATCAAACTTTATTGCAAAGTTCATTGGCACTGTCAGATTCGGGAACGATCACTTCGCAGCTATCATGGGCTACGGAGATTATGTCAATGGGAACATCGAAATCAGCAGGGTTTACTATGTGGAAGGCCTCGGTCACAATCTGTTTTCAGTAGGTCAATTTTGTGATGGAGATTTGGAGGTTGCTTTCAGGGAGAAAACTTGTTTCATTCGTGATCTACAAGGAAATGACCTTATGTCTGGCTCGCGTAATTCTAGTCTCTACACTATCTCTATGCAAGACATGGTTGCTTCCTCTCCCATCTGCTTACTTTCAAAGGCAACATCTACAAAATCCTGGCTATGGCACCGTCGTCTCTCACATCTAAACTTTCAAACCATCACCAACCTTGCTCGACACAAACTAGTTGAAGGACTCCCACGATTCCGGTATTCAAAAGATCACCTTTGCTCAGCCTGTGAACAAGGGAAAAGCACTCGTGCTCATTTTCCTTCAAAGGTGGAACACAGCTCTCAGCATGTACTACATCTTCTTTACATGGATTTGTGTGGCCCGATGCACGTGCAAACGATCAATGGCAAACGCTACATCTTAGTAATTGTTGATGACTACTCACGATGGACTTGGGTCTACTTTCTTCGTAGCAAAGACCAAGCTCCACAAATGATCATCACCTTTCTCACTAAGATACAGGTTCAGCTCCGCAACACCGTCAGGATAATTCGGACAGACAAAGGAACTGAATTTGTTAACCAAACCCTTCGTGAATTTTATGAGAAAGTGGGAATTCAGCATCAAACATCTATTGCACGTACACCTGAACAAAACGGAGTTGTTGAAAGACGAAACCGAATGTTAGTGGAAGCTGCAAGAACAATGTTAATCAATGCTAAACTTCCAGATTACTTATGGGAAGAAGCTGTATCTACTGCATGCTATACTCAAAACCGTTCTATGATCACAAAACGCCACAACAAAACACCTTTCGAGCTTGTCCACAACTATAAACCGAACCTCAAACACTTTCATGTATTTAGATCCCTTTGCTATCCGAATAATGATCGTGATGATTTTGGAAAGCTCAAAGCCAAAGCTGATATTGGAGTCTTTATTGGATACTGTGACAATTCTAAAGGTTTCCGAATCTGGAATCGTCGAACTAAGGAGGTAATGGAAACAATTCATGCTCATTTCGATGAACTCACGGAAATGGCTTCTGAGTATAACAGCTTAGAACCCGGTCACAACCGTTTAAACTTCCCTCAACCCCCATCATCAGCTGAACAAAGCCCCCAGCTCAATCGTCAACAAATGGAAAGGTTATTTGCTCCTCTGTTCAGTGACGATATTGATGAACGTGCTCCAGGTGTATTCGATGTTTCCGCTGCACAACCTGGTAATATTCCTATACCTGATACACCTGCTACAACAACTACTGTTGAAGATGCACCTACACCAGTTGACTCAAACACAACAGTTGAACACACCGCTTCCACCAATGATGAACCAGCTGATGATATTCTGAATGAAGTACCCCCCACCTGCAGATTTTGATCCAAATGCGTTCTTCAACCCGTTTGCCAATGAAACTGCTGCACCAGATGTCGCAGAATCTTCAACAAACCATTTGAATCCTCAGAATCTGCACAATGTATATCAACATCAACCCTCTACACATAGATGGACAAAAGACCATCCTCTGGCTAACATTATTGGCAACCCAAATCAACCAGTCGTTACGAGACAACGTCTTCACACAGATGGTGAACATTGCATTTATGCTCTCACTGTCTACCAATCTGAGCCTAAAAACATCAAAGACGCAATGACAAAAGACAACTGGATTGAAGCCATGCAGGAAGAACTCAACCAATTCAAACGTCTTGAAGTATGGGAACTGGTTGAAAGACCAACAGGGGTCTACGTCATTGGTCTAAAATGGATTTGGAAAAACAAATTGGATGCTGAAGGGAACGTCATCCGAAACAAGTCACGACTCGTTGCTAAGGGTTATCGTCAAGAAGAAGGAATAGACTTTGAAGAATCTTTTGCTCCGGTTGCTCGTAAATTTGATTTTGCCCAAAGATGTTTCTAAACCAGTTTTTGTGTGATGAAATAGCTTCAATAACACCAAAAGACACAAAAGTGTGAAACTTGATGATCCAAAGCTCTTAAAACAGTTATGCATAGAAATACACCCACGAATAAAAACTAGTTCAAAAACAATGATCCACGCATAAAGTTTGAAACTTTTTGCCAAAAACAAGTATTTTAACACCTTAAAACGTTGAAAGTACAAGAATCTTGGATTAAAAAGTGTAAAAAACAAGTTTTTAATAGAGCAAAAGAATGCGTTATCTTTACGCGTAAGACCCAAAAACCAAAAAAACTTCAAAAACAAACGAGTACACCCAACTATTTGCCGATTGATACCACTGTTAGGTCACTAGTTTTACAAACACAAGTTATAGAGAAAGAGATGAAGGCGATTGAACAAGTAAAACCACACACACACACGAGATACTATGACCGGTTATGAATAAGATGTATGTGAAAGAAAAACTTGAACAACCAACCCTCAAGTGAGGGTTATTACATTGTTTATATAGGCAAGGAGCTAGGGCAACACTCCCTCTCCTTCCCTATTCCTTATTGGGCTTGGGCCTAAGCTTATGGGCCTTCTACATAAGCTTGACCTTAAACAAACATAAAGGCCACAATAAAGCTACCTATTACATATGAAATATAAATACTTGAAATACTGTTTAGGAGTGATTCCAACATTCTCCGCTACGCCTCGAAGAATTTATGAGCTACAGTTATTAGTCTAGCATACACAGGTTTTCCCTGCTCATACTAGACTGGGGGGACATGATGACGCATAGTCCGCATTCGGGTCACGAACCCGACCAATAACCGCTACTAGCAAGCCCGATACTACTGGGCTGACCCGGGAATGGTTTGGGCTCATGAAGGCCCAACCCAAAGTTATTTATGGCTTAAGATATCGGATATCTCTAATTTTTAGAGATAGGTATCCAATGACCGACTTAGGCGGGATACGCCGAAGGTTGGGGAACACGAAACCAATAAGGATTTTATGTGTATATAAAGGGCATCCTAGCCCTCATTAAAGGTACAATCTCAAACCTTAACTCTCCACTAAACCCTAAAACCGATTACTTACTCTCACGCCGGAGGATAATCGTAGGAGACAATCCCACGATAAGCCTAACGGTGTTTTCTGTTTACTTAGTGTGCATGTCTCAAGCATCAAGATCTAATTGATACGAGAACCGGAGTCCAAACCAGGAACGTCCAACTTTTGTATTAACAGCATCTTAAGGATTTCCTTAAAATCGTCGATTCCATCAACCTTGATGCTACTACTCGGGAGACCACGCGCTTGCGTCTTTTCCAATTCTCTCTACCGGAAAAAGCTAGTAATTGGCTTGAGCGACTTCCCGCCGGCTCCATCTTAAGTTGGGATGATCTCACTACTCGTTTCCTTGCCCAATTTTTCCCACCGGGGAGAACTACTAAGCTTAGGAATGAAATCTTGATGTTCCAACAATGTCAAGGTGAATCTTTCTACGAAGCATGGACTCGATTCAAGGACTTGCTCCATAAAGTTCCTCATTACGGCATTGATCTTTGGCTTCAAGTCCAAATCTTTTATGATCATGTCAACTTCCAAACTAAGCAATCCATCGACCAAGCGGCCGGTGGTAAACTTAGTGATCTCACCGCGGAACAATCGTGGGGTACAATAGAGGACCTTGCTCTCTATGACAACAAAAGTTGGAATGACCCCAGTGAGTTGCCCAAAACCGTAAAGGCAATCTCCTTGCCTCCCAATGACTCACAAACTTCCGATCGTAGGATGCTCAAACTTGAAGATCATGTCAAATTCCTAATGAGCTCTTACAAAAATCCTAAGTCTTCGCATCAAGTGAACAAAATCACTCTACCTTGTGAGTTGTGTAGTGGTCCCCACGACACTCGTGATTGCACAAGACTCCCCGAACAAGCTTTTGCGGACTACACCTCCACGCGTATCGACAGAGCGGGAGAGAAGTGGTACACTTTCAAGCACGAACAAAACAACTTAGGAAACTCTTACAACCCCTCATGGAGGAATCACCCTAACCTTAAGTGGAACCAAAATTCAAACCCACCCCAAAGCTCATCTAGTCCACCTAATAGGATCAACCCTCCAAAGCTCATCGACGCCCTCTTAAAAGCCTTCAACGACCGGGAAATTGGAGCACTACCAAGTGACACTATAAAGAACCCAAAAGTGAATTCGATTTCATCGACTTCATGTTCTTGCTCACCTTGGGAGAGTGCATATCCATGCCCTTCACACCCGAAAGTTCATCCGGTTAACGCCATCAACACGAGTTTCAAACGATCCCTCATGAAGTACTAAGAACCCGAACCATTGGTACAACCAACTCTTGAGAAACCCGTCAACCGAGAACCTATACCTAATCTAAAGGAGGAGTACAAGGAACTCCACCAAGAAAAACCGATTCTTGAAGTCTTGGCTCATGCACCTTATTACAATGCTTTAAAAGAAAAATATGAGCAAGAACTAAAGCTAGGAGAACGTGAGTCCGCATTCGTGCAAAATAAATTACCTAAGAAGTTAGATGATCCCGGGCTATTCATTCTTACTTGTAGGCTTGGAAACTCCAAACCTTTCGACATTTTGGCCGACTTAGGATCGAGCATCAATCTTCTTCCGTTGTCACTCCATAGAATCCTTAACCTAGGTAAGATAGAGCCAACGGAAACCATCTTAGGTCTAGCGGACGGTAGTATTGCATATCCGGTAGGGATAATAAAAGACATGGTAGTGCACGTAGGTGAATTGACTCTTTTGGCAGATTTCCATGTGCTAGACATGAATAAGGACCCGACATGCCCGTTGTTAGTAGGAAGGGGATTCTTAGCTACCGCTAGTGCCATCATTGATTGTAAGATGTCTAAAATAGTGGTAGGAGAAGGGAGGGCTAGATCAATTTACGATGTCAAGAAGCATATCTACTACAAAGAGGAAGAAATTCCCTACGAGATCATGTTAGATAGAACGCCATCTAGATATGGGCCTTGGATTAATAAAGATTTCATAGGTCCCCAACGACCTTTCTATCTAGAATAGGCCTTTGTTAGTAATTCAACTTTCCATGACCAAGAATTGGCTAGGGATATAGAAGTGAACCCGTTCGATGACGACTTCGTATTTAGTAAGATCACCGAGTTCCTAGGAAGCTTGCCCGTTAATCTTGTCATGAATAAGTGGAAAGTTGAGAGTGAGAAACCTAAGCATAATTGGAATTGGGATAGACCACCTAGTGATGGTAATGGAGAATGGCACATTAGGATGACAATCTATGACCCCGATGGAGAGAAGTTTGAAAAGGCATACCAAACTAAGCGTACCACTAGGAACTTAAATGATAAGTTTGATCCTTATGACATTATTGAGGATAAGCTTACTTACATAGGTACGTAGGGGCACGACTTCGAGTCTAGCTACAAGACTCATAAATAAAGAAAAGCGCTTCGTGGGAGGCAACCCATGCTTAATTGTTTGCTTGTTTGTGTGTCATATATTTTTCATTGATTGTTTATTCTCATGTTTGAATTTGTGAAAATGCTTTATTTTGTCTTTAACCTCGTCTTAAGTACATATAAAGGTATTTTACAAAAAGGATAAGTGTAGGGAAGATTACACACGTTTTTAAAAGAACGTGAACATGAGAATTACAATTCTTGAAAAAAATATATATATGTGTGTTTGTTAGAGTCAAATGCTTGTATCGAGTCATAATGGATGTTTTGTAGGAATTTTTCCAGATTCTAAAGATGTAATTTTTCCAGAAAAATGCAGCAGACCAGTTTCAATCAGGATTGCAACCTGACGGCGTCGAGAGGAGCAGAAACCACATATCTTACTTTCTCTCCTTTTCTGTGCTACTTATAACTTTTTGAAATTTCTCAGGTCTTAATTTTCCAGAAAACCTGTAAACATCCATTCCACAAGCATATATCCTAGTTTAGTTGAGTCATATATAGTTTTACCACCGATTTTAAGCGAAGGTTTCGTCTGTTTTCTTAAGTGTGCAGGTTTTATTTGTCAAGAAGAAGAAACATAAGATTGAATGGAGCTTTTCACGCATACATTATTCTTGGAGAAGAATTTAAACACTACTTCACACGGATCCTACCGAGCTAATCAGGGGAGTATTAGTTTCTTTCTCTTTTAATTACCTTCCGTTATCATAACTTTGATACTTTCGGGGAACATTGGGGACAATGTTCAGTTTAAGTGTAGGGAGGGAGAATAAAACGGGAACTTTGAAACTATGCTTATCCTTGATCATTTGCCTTGTCCAATTTCATTTGTGTAATAAACCATGAGAAATATCGGTTAGGGTAATTTTGGCACCAAATTTAAAATTTTTCATGACATGTAGGAGTGGGCCATTAGTCTTAATAAAGTGTCTCATGGATAGGAAGTTATATAACTAGCACAAAACCCTTTACCACTCAAATTCCACCCCAAAAATGTAAGGTTCGCCCCCAGATTTGTAGGAATTAAAGCATTCATCTTTAATGCTTCGAGAGTGTACCGGTAGTATAATAGATTCTAGAACTTGTTTTGTGATGCATCCCGAGATTGCTAGTGAGACTAACTTGTGTAGTTAGGAATAACTAAATGATAAGAGGCATTAGGATAACCATTGTTTGATACCCGTATTATAATTACTTCTTCCACATTGGTTGAGTAATTCCCCCACACCCTTGCGTTGTACTCATCTTTAGTACACGATACCCCTAGTTAACCCCTCAGAGCCTATCGTTCTCATGATGTTTCGGTTTTTCGGAATATCAATGAAGAGCATTGTTTACAATCCACCCCCAAATGTACACCCAAATCGCCTTAGCCTACCTTGTATGCACTCACTTTTAGTGCATTATTGTTATCATACTAAACCCTTAGTTCACTTATCTAGTTACTTGCATAAGTTGCTAAGTCGAGTCATATCCTTTGTATACAGTTTTGGGACGATTGGGACTCATGAGAAAAGTTAAATTTTATGGAGTGACGGGAAAGAACGTTAAATTCAAATTCCCTTTATTTTCGTAATAATGTACTCCAAGTGTTTTGATCTTTTCAATTCGGGTCAAATTAGTGTTAGAATAATAAAAACTCAAGTGTAGGGATGTTCCGATAAATCCCTTATATTTTGATGTTATCGTAGAGGATGGTAGAGTAAAAGTGTATGAAAAAAAATGAAAAAAACATACGGGGCTACCATCCTACATCTATCTTTATATTTATGTTTGTTTGTTTCAAAGTTATCTAGAGTTTAGAGTGTTGAGTCTTGGCTTAGCAACGCCATTCTTCTCATGCTTGTAACATAAAGATTTTTGACTTGCCACCACTAAATCGCCTATCCAACCAAACCCTTTGTTTCCCTAACCGTAAGCCCACATTACAACCCTTTAAAAGACCTCTTAGATAGTTTTTCTTAGGTGCTTACGCCAAATCGGTAGAGGTTTGATCTAGTCTCAAGCCTATGGTAATTTATGTACTAGGACCGTTTAATAAGTGTTTATCTTCCATTTCCAATTTGATATATTTCATATACACCCGAGAGATGAGAGTATCCAAACACCACTTGTGAGGTGCTAGTATGTAATTTCCGTGCTTGTTATGACTTTTGTGGGGCTTATACTTGTTGTGAATTGTTCTAAACCAATGCTTCATGCCCCCTAACTTATAAATTGATTGGCCAAAAGCACATTTGCTTGAGGACAAGCAAATACCAAGTGTAGAGATATTTGATAAGGATTTAAAAGGTACATTTTTGAGGGGTCATTTAAGCCCTTAATCGACCACTTTTATATCCGTTACTACTTAATTTTGTTCCTTTTCACTTTTTGGGTCTCTTGAAGGCAAAATACTGGAATGATGCTTATTTGGATGAAAAGGCGTGAATATGTGAAGAAAATGGCTAAAGTCAAGATCAAGATACTCAAGCTGTTGGAAGTGCACCCGACGGCGTCACAGACAAAGGGCGACACCGTCCCTCTAAATGCGACGGCTCAGAAGTGAAATTGCTATTTTGTACCTGACGGCGTCAGGCTTTGAAGAATAAGGCGTCACGACTCAGACGGCCTAGATCCAGATTCAGACGGCGTCGAATTTTGAAGCTGACGGCGTCACAACCACAACGTGACGCCGTCCGAAAGTTGACTTGGCCGAGACGAAACCCTAATGGCGGCGATCCGACGGCGTCACAATTAAAGAGTGACGTCGTCGCAGTTGTAACTCTATATATAGAATTCGATTTTCAGACTTTTAGGGAGGTAGATTTGTGGAGTAAAAACCTAAAACGATTTTGGTTTGTCTTGGGCAGTATCTTAGGGTTCTCATACCCTATTTTACATCAAGATAAGTTATTTATTTCATTGATTTCATTATGTCTTCGATTGTATGTGTGTATGCTTGCATGTTTACCATGTCCGGCTAATTTACTTGTGTGTTTGCCTAGATCCATGAAACCTAGTTATTAATTATTGATTGGTTGTCTCTTATCTTAATTGTAATTGGCTTAGGATTGCAATAGGCCATCTTTGTGTTTTTAATGCTTGAGTAATCTTTGTGAACCTTAGTTTATGATCACTTAGAGTAATTGTAGGCTAAAAATCCGAAGATAACCTTAGAGTTAGTTCATGAATCCTAGAGATTTTGTAGGCAATAACCTTAAGGTATTCTCAAAGAGTTAGGGAGAAAAGCATACCCTACGACCTTAGAAGACACAACGCGTTAAGAATAAGGACGTGACAATTCAACCATCAATAAAAGATAACTAGGGAGTAATAGTATCTAGGTAAACACATTCTTAATCATCATACAAGCACACATCAATAGACATAAACTACCCCTTAGCTTAGTTAATTAGATTAGATAATAGTAGATTAATCGGTAGAAGTACCACCCCCCAAATCCAATACCCCGAGATCGTACCTTTCAATTTTCTAAAAAATATAAAAAGATAAAAAAAATAATCTTCCTCAACCCCAACCTTAGCGTAGTAATTTCTCACTAGCATTCCTATTCCCCTAGAAAACGATATCAATCCCGAGGCTTACCCTAATACTACACTACAACGATTAGGTTCACTGCCTAGGTGGTTGAAAAACTTGCTCAAAGAAAAGGAAGTTTCCTTTGACCCCGAACGCGCGTTGTACGTGTATCAGCATTTGTATTAACAATCTTCTTAATGTTGCTAGATCTCTTTTGTTTCAGGGAGGGCTTCCCCTGAATATGTGGTTTGAGTGTATTCTAACTGCAACCTATTTGATTAACAGATTACCTTCCTCTGTGCTAAATGGGCAATCTCCTTTTGAACTTGTTCATAATTTTGCTCCTCCTCTTGAGCATTTGAGGGCTTTTGAGTGTCTTGCTTATGCTACCATTCTGAATAGTCATGATAAATTTGGAAGTAGGTCTGAAAATTGTGTCTTAATTGGATATTCTAATTGTAAGAAAGGTTATAAACCTTGGAGTCGTGATCAGAAACATGTTGTTTTCTCTAGATATGTTAAATTTTTTAAGGATATCTTTCCTTTTAAACAAAGTATTTATGTACCATCTCAACCTGATCAAGGTCCTAGTCACCTAAACTTTTTCAATTTTGATACTCTTGATGACCTACCTGACATACCCAATGATGAGAATAATAGTGAACCCAACCCTAAGAGGCATGGCAGTCCATCTCCTTGTCTAGGCAGTCCTTTTAAGTCAATAAATGAGGGTGTTGGGGGGCATTCTTCTGACTTAAATGCTTCTACCAGTAAGGATGAGAGGTCTGCAGCCCTTGAGGACAATGTAAATAGTCCCAATTCTGAGGGTAATGAGTATCATACTCATTCTCAGGAAGATCATCATCAAGAAACTGTTTTTAGAAGGTCTTCTATGCCTTCCGTCTTTCCAAAAAACTACAATGATTTTGTGGTGGATTCTAAAGTAAAATTTGGTTTTGAAAAATATGTTAACTTTTCCAATTTATCAAAAGACAATTATTGTTTTTCTTGAATCAACAATCTAAACCTAAACTTTTTTGGGAAGCTTCCGAGCATAGACATTTGAATGATGCTATGAATGATGAAATGCTTGCTTTACATAGGAATGATACTTTTGAGATTGTTGAGCTTCCTGCTGGTAGGAAGGCTATAGGAAGTAAATGGGTGTTTAAGATCAAATATAAGTCTAATGGTGAAGTTGATAGATTTAAAGCTAGATTAGTTGGTATTGGTTTCAATCAATGGGAGGGAATAGATTTTGATGAAACCTTATCTCCTGTTGTTAAGATTGTTAATGTTAGATGTTTAATTAATCTTGTTGTTCAGAATGATTGGAACTTGTTTCAATTAGATATTAACAATTCCTTCTTATATGATGATCTTAATGAAACTGTTTACATGAAACTGCCTCCTGGTTATTATTATTCTAGTGATAAAAGAGTTTGCAGATTGAAAAAGAGTTTATATGGGCTAAAGCAGGCTCCTAGGCAATGGAATGCCAAGTTGACTGTTGTTTTAATTGAAAATGGTTTTGTGCAAAGCAAAAATGATTATTCTTTGTTTACTAAAACTTGTGATGATGTGTTTGTTGCATTACTTGTTTATGTAGATGATATTATAATTACTGGAAACAGTTTGCATGAAATTGAAAGTGTTAAGCAGTTTTTGAAAAGTAAATTCATGATTAAAGATTTTGGCAAATTAGAATATTTTCTTGGTATTGAAGTATTGGAAACTAAGAAAGGTTTATGTTTAACTCAAAGGAAATATTGTCTTGATCTTATTTCTGAGTTTGGATTACTTGCTGGAAAACCTGCTTCTGTTCCTTTGCAGCCTAATCTTGCTTTGTCTAATGAACCTTCTGATACTGATCCTAAACTTAAAAATATAACTGAGTATCAGAAATTGATTGGTAAGCTTATTTACCTTACTACTACTAGACCTGATATTGCTTATGCAGTTTCTTGTCTTAGCCAGTTTATGCATAGTCCTTTGAAATCTCATTTGGCTGTTGCTTTAAAGGTAATAAGATACCTTAAGGGTTCTCCAGGTAAAGGGTTGAATATTGAGAAAAGTACTAGCCCAGTTATTGAGTTAAAAGCTTTTTCTGATGCTGATTGGGCTAGATGTGTGGTCACTAGAAAGTCAGTGACTGGTTATTGTGTTTTTATGTGTGGGTGCTTAGTATCTTGGAAAGTAAGAAACAAAATAGTATTTCAAAATCATCCACAGAAGCTGAATACAGAGCTTTAGCTTCTGTAACTTGTGAAGTTGTTTGGGTTTTAAAAATTTTAAAGGATTTGAATTGCAAAAATCTTTTACCTGTAAAAGTATTTTGTGATAGTAATTCAGCAATTAAGATTGCTGCCAATCCTATTTTTCATGAGAGAACAAAACATTTGGAAATTGACTTACATTTTGTAAGGGAAAAAATTATTGTTGGGGTAATTGAAACTGTCAAAATAGGCACTGCTAATTAAATAGCAGATGTTCTTACCTAAGGATTGGATACAAAACAACATAGCTTGCTATGTTCTAAGCTTAATCTTATTGACTTATTCCAGAATAAGATTAAGGGAGGGTGTTGAAAAGGTAATCTCATTCTGCTTTTATATATGTCCAGGGACTTATTGTGTACATTTGATATTTCAGTTATACTTAGTTTTGGGCTTATTGAGAGCATATAGCAGGAGTTCAAAGTTGAAGGGTTGTTTATGTCAAGTGGAGAAAGTTTCTTAAGCTGGAGTATAAAAGCTGGAGATTGAGAGATTCTTCTCATAACCCTAAAAAGGCAAAATACGTTTCTCTCTCAACATCACAAACCCTGATTGATCTGCTATTGATCTTCTATTGTTCTGATATTCATTGTTGTTCTTTCTGGTTGTAATAGAACTATTATCAATTTAGATAATATATCTCTACCTGAGTAGTAGTGGGAGATTTGGGTTTAGTATCTTTGTTTGGTTGTTATTGTGTGAAACTGATTAAGATCAGTTATTGTTAGTATTCTTGATATTGTTCTGGGTTTGTGATTGAAGTTAATAAAGGTTCTTGGTTTGAGAACCAAGTTTTGTTGATTATATTATAAATTGGTTCAATTTGCATAAAAATATTGTATTTGTACATTATGATTAGATAATTGTATAATTGGTGAAAGGGTGTTTTAAATTATATATTAATTGTATGTAAGAAATAGTATTTTTGTAGTTTAATTTGTGTTTTACATACTTTTAAATTATATTTTTTAATTTGTATTTGTTTAAAATCTATTTTAAAAAGTCTTAAAAATTAAAATGAAAGAAGTGTCTAAATGCTTAGTATTGACTAGACAGACTTTAGAATAGTTAAAAGAGTGAATTATTGGAAACCAAGTTCAAAAAAAAAAATTATTATTGGAAACCAAAAGAGTGAATTATTGTGAAATACTAAAAGCAATGCATTCAAACTATATATATTTGCAACAGATTACAGATGGTTAAATGCACAATAATTACATTTGCAGTGTACAAAAGATGCTTATTAAATGACTCTGGTCATTTTATACTCTTTAGCTAGGTAAATTTATTTCCGTCAATAAGAAGGTCAAATTCAACGTATTAATATATACTTTTCATAGATCATACTGGGCGATAAATAATATAACATGCATGTGGTCCTACCAGCCGATCTTTTATATAATAAAAAAAAAATCACGAGTGCGTCATAAAAGAAGGGGGCAGTTATTAATACGGTGGCTATGTTTTTATTCATACGGTGACTACTTTTTTTTTTTTTTTTTTTTTATTATTTTTTTTTTATAATTTTGTTTATATCAAAAAGCTATAAACCTGAAAATACGGAACTGTAAATATAAAGTTTAATAAGCCAAACGCTTAAAACTGTCAGAAATACGGAACAGAAACTGACAAAAAACTGTGTTGTACTGAAAAAAGTGGGGGGACAAAAGGAATATTCCCTGGGAAAGGTGGCAGGGCTAGGGGCATAGCCCCCGTATGAATAGTATATCCCTAAAAGAATTACGCGTACATTATTTTGAAGCAATTTTGTCGAAACAATTTCATTAAAAGAAAATTTAGACTGATACGGGTGATAAAATCGAGCAATATAATTAACCAATAAATATCAAAATTAAAGCTTAATTTGGTCAAACTATCAAATTTATAAACATGCTAAAAAGAAATTTTGGGCGTTGATTTTTTAGCGTTGATTTGGGGCATTGATTTTTGGATGACCAGATCAGACCCGACTTCGAGCCCATTTTGCCTCTTTTTATTTATTTCCAATAAATTTTTGCATAGTTAGTATTAAGGACTAACCAATGGTTGAACTCTTTAGGGGCAGGGGAGGGTCCCGGCCCCTCAAAAGTTGCGACAACAAATGTAAATATTATAAGTTTTAGAGGTAATTTAGTTGAGAATACAAACAAATCTCCGGTTCGGCCTCTCCACAATATATTAGCCTCCCCTCCCCCAAAAAAAATGTTCAAGTTCCGCCATTGGAACTAATGATGCAAATAATTTCTCTTGAGTTAGGATATAACGGAGAAATAATTTGCACCATTAGTCCTCATTGACTGATTTTACTAATGGATGAATGTCTAACTTTACTAACAGAAGAATTTTGTATGGCAAAAAAAACCACAGGGATGTAGTTTGAACTTTACTCTAATTTTATAGAAAAATTTTAAACCTTACAAAATCACGAATTTATAGATTATTACAATATTTAGCTTCAAAATAAAGTTATTAAAATATTATCACCCATTATACTATCTATCAAAACCTCGTGCGTGCACGAGTTCTAAAACTAAGAGTGCGTTTGGTTGGTAGGTATGTGAATGAGGGAATGATGATTACTATGACTGTACATGTTTACTCATTCCTTAACAATTTTCATACTCCGTACCATTCACAAGAGGTTGGTTTAGATTCATTCCATGTAATCATTCTACCCTACAATGAAACAAATACCGATTGTGATTCCGTAACTTATACCAAACGCACCCTAGTTTTTTTTTACATATTCCCTTCTTAATAGTAATTTATCACATACAGTAATTAACTTCATGATTACAGTATGACGTTTACTCTCCTATGTACAAAAGGAAACAACGTACAGGTGAAATATTATAATATATACTAACACCCGTTTTGGGGTAGTATCAAAATACTTTGTATACATGCGTTGTTGTCATTTTGTGATTCGTTTATTACACTCTTATACACAGGTTAGTATTCAAAAACGCAAGTGTGGCGATACCTTATTGGCCACATTGTGTTCCACCTTTTACTGTTCACGCATGGCCTACAAAACATACGAAACGGTATATACGTTTGCTGCAGGAAAAAAAATCTCCGACAAACTTAATAAATGCTTCACCGCCTCTCATTCAATCTTCTCCACCGCCTCAATAAACATGGTCTGGAAACTTCTTCTCCTCCCGAACTAAAATTGCTTCACCAAAAAACACACACTAATTTGACTATCAAAACCAAAAAACGTTCCGATGACAACACAATCCAAACATCTGTGAATCAATCGAAATTTTGTACGCCGGAATAAGGGCCGAGATCATCAACCGATTATGCATCCGAGATAGAAGTGGGTTAGGGTTTTGTTGAAGTGGCGATTGTAAAGCAGCGGAGATGGTGTTGCCGCCCAAATCTTCAACGCCGGAATTAGTCGCCGAAGCTTTAATAGCATCGAAAGAGGTAAACAAAGCAAATGGAAAAAATCAACAATTAGTTTTTCTGCCTAATTTATTTTGTATTGTAGTAGAGTTTTTGGGGTTTTGAAAATTACATCCAGGTTATAGGTAATACTGTTTTTTCTTAATGGGTATTATCTTTATAGTTTGTGACTTTTGCACAGGGCTTCTAATAAAGATAGCCCTGGGGGTATCACAATTTAGGTAAGATATATAAAGCCGGATGAGAACTTGGGGTATGGGAAGGATAAGTTTAGGATTATTCCGATTAGATGAGTTTCGTATGTGAGAGTAGTTGAAGGTAGGATGCGGAATGATCAACAAAGTCAGTAAAACAGTTTAGGAGCGAAAAAAGGAGATTGACGTTAAATTGGACGCAGCGAAGCTGTTGCAGTAGAAACCTTAAACTTACAAACACGGAATAATAATACGAGATAAAATGATAAATAGACAACTCACGTAGCATAAGCTGATTCCATAGGGGACACCAACCAGTATGGTAACCCAAGTATTCCAAATTTTGAGAACTCAAAGGTACTCATTGACTGAGATTTTTTTTTGTATTTCAGTACCACCTGACCATCTAAAGCAATCCGGTTTCTCATGAAATTAGCAGGTTTGATGGATGGTCAGAAGGCGTATTAGATTTTGCCCCAACTTATAAATACGAGCGGAATTCTGGAAAATACTATGTTGAGGATCCTAAAGTTGGGAGATGAACTCCGGCATGGTATGCACTCAAAGCTACACTAATCTAATGTATATTGTTTGACTATCACATGATCTTACCAAAATTGGCCTAACGTTTTTGTTTCAGGTGTGACTGCATACTTCCATTTGGGAAAGCAATAAGGTAGCTGAGCTATAGAAGGGCTGAATTTAGGCTCTCAGACCATAGGCCGTAATGACGAATGTTTCTGCTATCGAGGTAAGGAATTGATTTGGCCGTAATGCTTCTACTGCTCACACAACGCAATATATTCTCTTGCAATAAATTTGGTATAAGTGGCATCAATCAAATTGCTATTAAATGTTGGTACTAAGTTCAACATTACCATGTGTAATTCTAATTGAAATGTATGCATGTGCACAGTAAACGCCTCTAATAAGATATGTTATGTTTCCATTATCACGTACCAACAATATCAACTTTTTTGGTACCTTTCTTTAGGTAAGCAATCATGGCAAGGCAGGCAAGCAATTTACAGTCACGTCGCTTGATCGTAGAATACGTATATTTTGGTACATGACTGGTAAGCTAAGATGGATCTATGATGAATCACTTGAGGTAATTTACTTATTGCAGTCGGTTATATTGCATATGTATATTTATTATCAACTATTTATAAGATATATGTAACTGCTTTGTTTAGAATGCCGAAGAACTTCAAAAAAGCGATGTTCCTTTATACCGTCTAGAATCTATTGATTTTGGTCAAAGAATGGCAGTTGAAAAGGAAACTGAAAACACAGAAAATGTACCACAGCCGAATGCCGTTTTTGATGAAAGCTCCAATTCCATTATTTATCCAACCCTTCTTGGTATAAAAGTAAGACATTCCTCTTTCTATTCCTGTAACAGTCATTAAACTATTTCATTTTCTCAAGTTATAAAGGAATTCAAATATTGTATTTTCTCTTTTTTATGGTAGAACTTTCATCTGCACATAAAATGAAAGCCAAGAACCCCTCACATACCCTACTCTATTATGATGTGCATTCAAGAAGCACCGAATACATATGTTCAGGTATAGCATTTGATTACTTTTTTTTGCAGTAAGATCTGCCGAATGGTTTTTCAGAGTTACCCTTTTTGTGAGTTTGGTTACATGAGATGGTGCTTACAGATTTATGTTGTTGCAGTCGAAGAGAACCAGACATAGTAGAGATGACTGCTTGGAATACTCTCTTACTAATTTCTTGATATACATGCTCATAGTAGAGATGACTGAATGACTTTTTTAACCTTTTAATATGAAAATGGGTCAGTTCGGGTTGATTATCGTCAAACAGGCAAATTTCCAAATTTAGCTAAAAAAAATGAAATAGGTCAAATGCTTTTTAAAGGAGCACAAAGTATATTTGGATCATTATTTCACTAATAGTTTTTATAAATATTGCAGAGACAAAGTCACAACTTGAAGAAATGACCATTAAGACATGAAAGATGTTGGCAATTTCAGCATATGATAACATAACTAGGTAAAGAGTAGCGCATAACCGAATTGACCAAGTTAATGTATATTTGTTTCTTTGCATATTGTTAAGAACAGCATCACTGCAATTATAATATATAATATCATTTGTCAAAATTTGTTAATATTAGTTAAAATTAATGAGTTATGAATGTATTTAAATTATGATGCAATTGATTGGAATTGTTTGATTCTTAAACACAACACTCCCGCAGCAACGCGCGGGCTTACCCACTCGTTATTGTACTAAATTAAATTACTTTCGGCACCAAATATCAGTTTTCCACGTTATAAAACATGTCTTGCAATCTTGACATGATCTAACTTATTCTAACCATTCAAGTTTGAGTTTCAGTCGTTATTAGGTGACCTAATTCCAACTTATAGTTATTTAATAGTTAACCGTTTGATACTTGTTACATAGCCTAAGTATCATTTGGTTGTCAACTGAGATGTGTTTAAGTTGAACTGTCCAGGTTGACGGGTTGGTATAACATCGACCGTTCTACCCGAACATAAATTGGTAATTGATCGTGTTACTAAACTCACTCTAACCCGGACATGAATAACACGTGTGGCCTGTGTATAACTCGAGTTTAATATGTTGTAAACGTCAAGCAAGCTAAGAGGTTAGTAGGCTAACAAATCCAGAATAATATAATGACCAATAAATGATGAAAATTATATACTGACTATTGTACATTTTTTTGGTAATATACAAACTATGATATTAATTCAAATCCATATGACACAAGTGCCTGTATTTACCCAACTTAAATATAGATATGTTTACTCACATTTGGGTTTTTCTAACATGTGCCCAAGGGGCACATGTTAAGCACACTAAAAGGGCGGCGGGGCTCACGAAAAATGACGTCTGGACCCACATATTTTATTTGAAAAGTGTTTTTTTTGTGAGTTCGAACGTCTTTTTTCGTAAGTCCCGCCGTCTTTTTGGTGTGCTTAACATATGCCCCCGAGGCATATGTTAGAAAAACCCTTTTTATTAATACACAGTTATGATTACATTCACACCATTTATCTAAAACGATAGTAAATCAAGTAAAATGTAATGTTTATTACATGTACACAATGAAAGGGTCGGTTGTTAATATGTTACCAACTCATAAATCTTGTTCTAAATATGGAAACTATATTATAATTCTGTGTCTCTATCATATGATACGTTGTCATTTGGCATTAAGAGGTGTAATTGTGAATGATGATGGGGACATGATGATTTTATGTTCATTAGTACATACTTACTTACATAAAAGATCATCTCACATGGAACCCAATCAACCAATTTGGCCTAACATAATCTACCAATGTGTTTGAATATAATAAACATTCTTGCAAGTTGAATTTGAAAATTGTAAAACACCATACCTTAAAAGTGACCTTTTAGTATTTGTTTATGGGAATGTCTAACCAATGCCCTAAGGGCATTGGTTAAGATTTGTCTCTTGTGGTTTTTAGTTACACAAATGGTCCTTATAATTGACATATAATAACATATTTGGACGGGGGACTCACATAAATAGTTATTATAAACCACAAAAAGACAAATCTTAACCAATGCCCTTAGGGCATTGGTTAGACATTTCCTTTGTTTATATAGGCAATTCCAATTTCCAAGGCCAAAGAAATATGATTGTTTGGATCATTTCTTAATTGCTTCGATTGGTGTGGTTGTTACTAGCAAACCATGAAGACATGTTGGTGAGAGTTCAAAAATAGGTTTATTTTTAGATTATGGTTGCTACGTTATTATAAGTGTTTGTTTAACGGATGATTATTAGAGGTTATTAACTTAACACGAACTTTTTTTTTTAAGTTGAAAAATGCATTTCATACACATTAATTAAAGTTATAAATTATTTTAGTTACATGTGATTTTTTATTTATAAACTTATTATTTTTTTTTTCTATTTATTTAAACCAATGCCTTAAATATATCTGTAACCTTTATTCTGTTAATGAGTTTAGTCGTGTTAGACTAGTGTTATTATTTTTTAAGCCCACACGCATGTGTTATGGTTTGCTTATATATATTGTTTGGGACTTATGTAATCCTTAACAATTCATTAATTTAAATATAATCTTACATGGTATCAGAGCAAAAAATAAGGTTCGATCTCGATTTTATTATTTAGGTCCACTAAAGCTCGAGGGTTTTTGTTTGGTTTATTTTTTTAATCAGCTATATCACAATGGACTTGTGATTTTATTAGTTACTTTCTAGGGAAATGTGGTTTATTATGTTTCTTTATTAATCGATTATCTTAAGTTAGGTTTTTTGTTTTACAAAACAATTAGTGTTCAGTTTGGTTATCTTTTATTCGACTATATATATATTGTTAAGGAGTTATGTAATCATTAGAAATTCATTAATCTAGATATAATCTTACATATTGTATTTGTCGTTCTTGTTTTTCAAAAATATTATGTCGACATATAAACAATCATTAATCTAGATATGATCTTGTTTTATTAAGCTCAAATACAATTATAATATAAAAAAGGGGCTTTTGCATATATATATCTTTCTGAAAATGCAAAATTGCATATATATCCAAAGCATGCATAAAAACCATTGTAAAATGTGCATAAAAAACTTGTACAAAGGATATATATGCAATTATTCACTTTGAGAGGGATATATATGCATTTTTGCCTATAAAATACATGTAATTAATCAAGATGGAATTTATAAAACATCAAACAATGTCAAACCGTTTGCATGTACGTTACATGCGAGTAAGAGCTTTATCGGATAATTATGGTTCTATTGATTTCGGCTTTATCAAGTCTAAATTGTGAGAATGAGTTTACATATCAACTTTGAGTTTATATTGCGTGTTTTTAAACGCTTAGAGCATACACAATGGTTTAGTGCTCGTTCGACGTCGTGATGATCTGATGACGAAGCTCAGGCGATCATCATTGCGGGTGGTATTTCCCGTGGTGGTGAAGCGGATTTAGATCATTTTTCTTTTGTACTTTTACTTATTTAGTACCGTAAAAGTAAGTATATTTTTAGTAGATAAAGTGGTTAGTTGTGATAACGAACCATTACATGATTGTGATAATGTACTTCTTGTGTGACAACAGTAGTTGACATTGATCCCAATGACCACCACATACACTAGGACGGACCTTTGTGAAAGCAGGGGAAGGTTCCGACTCCCCTAAAGTTCAGGATTATTAGTGTAAATGAAGTATAAGTTTCAGAATAATATACGAAAAAACCATTACCACCTCTCAAACATTAGAAAACGAGTTATACTTTTTGATGTTTTATGATTATTATTTTTTTACAACTATAATTGTAAGATATATTCGATGACAATAATCTACATTTCGGCCCTTCCAATAAAAATATTCAAGTTTTATTATTGTGCATACAGATGCTCTTATCAAGCATTATGATCAAACTATTTATACCAAACACATCTTGTATGAGTATAGTAATGATTGGTATAAAGATGAATACTTGATGTGCTTAATTATATGTCTAAAGATGATAATATGAGATCGGTCAAAATTAATGGTTAACATGCCAGAGTGATAGTCATAGCATGATTAAAAGATTTGTTAAAAGGTATTAATTTGCACACATTAAAGATTAATTGAGACATGTTAGGATTTAATAAATCCAGTTATTAAAGTGTCGGTCACCTCAAGCATATGTAATTGTTAGAAAGCTCGTAGTCGTAGTCATTTAATGATAGGTAGTATTTAGTTAAGTAATACCGTGGAGGACGGACGAGTCTTTACCCACTGTATGCCTGATCCACAGCCCGTAGGTGGCTGTTGAAGACACAGGCCTTGATAGATCTTAAGCACTCGGAGATCGTTAGTGTTGCCTATGTAATCACAAGCAAACTAATAGAAGATCTCTACAACTCATATTTTGTAGCGGAAATAAATACAAGTTATAATAACTAAGAACTCTTTGATCCTCTATGGATCTTTTGATTATCGAAACTCTATGTTTCGGATAGTTTACAAGACTTGAAAGATTTTAGAAAAGCTTATCTATTACAAACTAACATGGTTTCTTATATAGGCAAGAAACCCTAATGAGCGTTGACAATTTACGCTCCTAATACTAACATAGACCAAGCATGCAACTAATCATATTGTTTTGTTAATCATATTGTTTATTCTGAGTAAGCTCTACATAATTCGGCGCCAACCTATCTTTAATACGGCGCTGACTTTTACTCTATACTTAGCTTATCTCTCCTACGTGGATTCACACTTTCAGCAACAACACGATATCTGCTTTAACACTTCTGCTGAAGTGGGACTTCAGCAGAATCCATTCTTCTTCGGCAGAATCCATTCGGCAGATGCTTCGGCAGAATCAGTAGTTTACCTTAATTCCCAACAATCCTCCCCTAAACTGGAATTTGACTAGGTTAAGTTCCAGTTTCCTTGATAGATCGATAATTCTGTTGAGGATTGTACCATTTTACGAAAAAAATTTCCAAACAAGATCTTCCCCATATCTGAAACACTTCTGAGCTATGAATGGCGAGTATCTTGAGGATCAGCAACAAAGATTCAGAAGAAGAACATCTCTATGATGACTGAGTTGTGAAATACCAGATCTTTGCAGCAACATATGACATCATGTACATCAATACATATAAGTTCAATACTATTCTCATCACTTCCAGGTGTGTTAACTCCTGTGAGAGGTGAATCATGGAAATTAATGGGTTTGATGTCTCTTTACCAATAGCCATTACTACTGGAGTAGCCACATGTTTGAGTTCGAAAACTATGGTACATTGATAACCATCTGATTTATTGGCAAACCAGCAACCATATAAACGGATTTGTCGTGTCTTTACCTGTAGCCGTTTGCTCAGGACTAGTCAATTCTTAGAATTGGTGAATTGAGAACCAAATATGGATTCAGTTGCCTTTACCACATGCCATATACATGTGGGCTAGCCAATTCTTGGATTCCAAAAAGGAATAGACCATGGTGAATTGATAACCATACAACCCTCAGCAGTTAAGCATGGGTGGTTGCAGACCCTATGATTTTGAGCAAACCATTACAGCTATTAACAGATTTGTGGTGTCTTTACCAAAGCTGTACCCTTTGGACTAGCCAACTCTTTGACATACACAAAGTACATCAGGTGAGTTAAAAACCATCAGAATTGGACAACAAACAAACCTACATAAAAGTTAGCTAGTTTTTTTTTTTTTTTTTTTTTTTTTTTTTTTTTTTTTTTTAACTAATATTGAAAAATAACACAGGAAAAGACAGGTATAACCATACAACAAATAAAAAGTAGAAAAACAAAGTAATGCAGAGGGTACCATATGTCATGAGATGGATGAGAATGAGGCCTATTGCAGTTGTTGAAGTTGAGTCTTGATCAATCCTACCAGTGTTAAAGCAGACTGTCTTTCATTTCCCACAGGATCTGGAGGAATTTCCAATTTCTGACTCAGCATCTTTTCCATAAGTCTTTTGGGCAAAGGATACTTTCTTTTAGAAAACATGTAGACAGTGATTCCACCCTTAGTCTCAAGCACATGCACACGAGGGAGAGGATAGAATCTCCAGGATTCAAGCTTCCACCGATGTGAGTTGTCCCAAATGGAATGTGCTTTGCTATTGGGAATGTGAGAGTTTAACAGGACTTGAAGATCTCCTGGTAAGAACATCCCAGAACCTTGTGGTTCCTTGTTGCAGTAATAGGTGGTAACTCGAGTGAACAGAGAAAGTAAGTCTGCCCTGTCTACCAAGTGTAGAATTTCCTTTAGAAAGGTGAATTCCATTGAAGTGGAGTCCCTTCGATGAATGACATTCATCTCATCATCCTTCAATTTCCAATCTACCACCTCATCTGAATTTCCATCAGGAAAATCAGCAGCAGACCCTTCTATAATGAAAGTTGAGTCATCAGCTTCAAGATCCAAATGAGATCTTTTGGCCATTCTCTTCTTCCTCCCACCAGACTTATGGATGTTCTCAGAGGGAGCATTTTCAGTGTGAACATGTGTGGAAAGACTTGAAGAGGCAGAGGGAGGGTTAGATGAAACACCTTCACGCAGTGCATTCATCCTGTGAAGCATTTTTATCGCCCTTTCTGTTTTTGTGTCTGCAAGATCAGCTTCCTTAGCTTTAGAAGCTTCTTGTGTGTCAATGATTGTCACAGATGAAGTGGGAGCTGATATATTCGGTGCTTCAGGAGAATTGGAAGATGGTTCAGCAGATGGACCCTTGTCAGTGTAAGAAGCAGCTTCAGCAGATGCTTCAGTAGGAATGACTGGAGATGATTCCTTGGCTGGAGCATCATCAGACTTGAGTCTTTTGGCTTCTGGAGAAGCTTCATTCTCTGTAATCCTTCTCAAGTGGGTAGAATGTGCTGAAGATGATGATTTGTCCTTCATGATCTGATTATATTTGCGATATAGGACATGATCAGGAAAAGCCTTGACTTGTTTCATTGTTAAGCCAGAGTTGTACATTGAGCATTGGTTCTTTACCACCATTCTCACTTCAGCTTTAGAAGGAGGTTTGTCTTTGGCCTTCTGAGCTTTGATGGCCCTCTTTTGTGCTATGGCTTCTTGCTTCCTATGTCTTCCCTGAGCCATCATTCGCTCCACATAATTGTCACTGAGGAAATCTCCACCTAGTATACTTCGAGCAAGAGAAGGTCTTGAAATGACTTGCTGAGTTAGAATATCCCAGTGTTCAGCAGGCATCTGAACCCTCATTGCATCCAGTTCTCTTCTTCTCTCAGAAGTTAAAGATGAAAAGTCCTATGTTTGGAGTTGATTAGCCAATGCTACACTTTCTTTTGACTTCTCAAACTCAGCCAATCTACTTGCTTGACCTAGTCTTTCCTCCTCACTTACCAGGTCTGGACCAAGCTCATCTTCAGTTATTATATCTTTCCCTTTATCATCAGGCTTCTTGGCACACTCTTCTTTGGTTAAATCAACGACAGGAACCTCTGTAGTTGTCTCTAAGTCCACATGTTGATGCAGATTCTCAACTGGAGTGGTCATAGCAGCAATGTCAGACAGATCTGCTGAAGGTGAAAGGTCTGTTGGTTCTTGAACTGATGAAGATTGATTAGGATCTGAAGATACATCCTCCATTAGCACATCAGCAGATGCATCCTTATCAACCCCAAGTTCCTTTGAAGCTTCAGAAGAAACCTTATGTGAAAAGGATCTCCTTCTTCTTTTGTAAAGGACAGGTTCCTTCTTCCTTGAGAAAGTAGCAGCTACTGATGCAGGATCATTGAGAGAAACATCAGCCAACATGTCCAGAGACTCAAAATGAGGGGCTTCTTGTTCTTCATCAGAGGGAACCACAAGCTTCCTTTTGGAGGGCCCTTTCAGTTTGTCCTCTAATTCCTTGACTTGATTCTGCAGTTCTTCAATCTTACTCCCATGAGATGACTTGGTCTCTGCAAGCTCCTTTTTCAGACTAGTGACCTCAGCAGCATACCTGTTGACAAGAGCATAGATAGATGAGAGTGTAATAGGGTCCTCAGCTCCACCAGCAGATTGCTCTGTGGTAAGGGGAGCTTCATTGGACCTTTCAGAAGTAATATGGTCATGCTCAATGTGAGGAAGATCTTCAATGAGAGGATCCCTAACAGGACTTGGTGTGGGTAGTCTATGAAGATCTGATTCATCATGTGTAACAAGTGTGGGTATTGGACTGGGACAAGGTGGTTGGTCATGAGCAACATGAGTTGCTTCAACAGTCGATGAGGGGCCCTTATCAATGTTAACTAATGGATTACCATCAGTAGCAACAGGTGAGGAAGGAGGATTATGAGTCACATTCTCCTCATCAGCAGCCTCATTACCTTGGGACAACATTGCTGCTAGTAAGGGATGATGTTCCCCCTGAAAGTGGGTTCTCATTGTAGCATACAATTTAGCAGTTAAAGAGCCTATGGGATAGAAAGATTGGGCTTGGGTAGAGGTGTCTAATATGATTTGTAAAAACCTTGGGTACATTAAAAATTTACCCTTTGTCTTTTGAATATTTTCAACCATGTTTTCGAAAATATACCTAGAAAAATTGAAAGTTACCCCTTGAGAAAGACACACAATACCATATCCCAGTTGGGTAGAGAACTGGTCCCATCCTCCAGTCTTGTTGCTCATACATTGAAGCAGCGTGTGAACTAGGAACCTCCACTTAGGGCAAAGTTCCTTCTTCAGCCACATATCAGTCCTTGTGCCACGATAGCCAATAGCTCTTAGCCCATTCAGCACATCTTCCTGATTAGAGTAAAATACTCCATCAGCATCTTCCAAGTGAAGCTTCCTCCTAATTAGGTCCTCTGTAATTATGTACTCTGTTTCATCAATCACAACCCTAATCTCTGTCTCACTCCTCTTCTCAGCAGATGCCCAAAATTGAGTGATCAGTGATTCATATATCTCATTAGGAGAATGAGTTAGAGCATAACAAATCTTGGACCTTTTCAGGAATTCCACCATTGGTTCATACAGTTCATATCCCTTGCCATTTCCCAGAAATGCAACTTTGTTGTGATCATGTTTAAATTCAAGATCCATGAGGGATATGAGTGTTTAGGGTTATGATTCTTGAAATGGTGAGTGTTTGTTAAAGCGGAATGCGAGGGAATTTGTTTGTTCTGAAGAGAGTGATGGTGGATTTGATAGTTTTTGCCCAAATTATAGTCAAAGAAAAATTGACCGTTTGGTTGACTATTGCTGACGTGTATTGCATCTTTGACCTAACCCAAAATATCACTTCAGCAGGAACACACGATCAATCTGCTGAAGTTATATCTTCAGCAGAATGCATCAAAGATACGAATATCTTCGGTAAGTTTCTAGAATTACTGTGCCAACTACTCGCATTAAACTCATTGAACCTCGAACCCGTCTATAAAATGATCCCAATGTAACTCATTTCTTCATCAAGATCCCCAAATAATAACCACAAACCCTAAATGCAAAATAACCCCAATTAACCAAATTGCACCATGAATACCAAACCTGAGATCATAGATCTCACTTCCTCATCTTCATCATCCTTTTCATCATCATCAAGTGGTGAATCAAACCCATGGCTATATTACTTTCCTCAACCCTATCCACGACCAAATAAATCACCCTTTCTTTCTTCTTTAGAAGATGATAGTGTAGTGAATCCAAGTGAATCTGCTGATGATTCTGATGACTCCTATAAGGAGGGAACATCTTACTCCCAACCTCCAGCACCTCGGTCTCAACAAAGACCTCGTGCCAGGAATCCGCCACTCCCCAAAGATAGAGAGGTGGTTCTTGGTCTCACTGCGCCATCTTTTGGTGCATCAACACACATCGTATAGAAGAAGGGCTTAGAGGGGGTGGATCGATTGCATTTTGGTCGAAATGAATAGATGAAGCACACAGGACACGTTATTTTTCTCCATCATCCTGTGGGGTCATCGTCATCATCGATCGTTTGCATCAATCCATCCTCCCATTTTGGTCCTTAGCATCTTCGTCGTGCTGGTCATGCATATCCAACCAGCCAGTTAGACTGAATGGGTGGTTATGCAAGACCTACAAAGGCAAAGCCAGCATCTAATGCATATCCAACATTCACTTAGATTTCGGAATGAAGGATATACACTAGATTAGGATTAGCTTTGTACAGCTCGTATCTTGTAGATGCATATGTAGTAGGTTGACTTTATGTAAGCTGTAAGCTGTAAACTGTTTCTTGAATGAATGAATGAACAATTTGACTTCAATTTCTTTTCTCCAGTATTATAACTTCAGTGGAATCAAATTGTATGCTTCAGTATTTTTGCTTTCAGAAGAAACCAGCAACGCTCTTTTAGCTAATCTTGACCATGTACCATTGAGTCACACTTTGATGAATTTGAACTTGTTCATGGGATAGATAAACTGAAAAACAGACACAACACAACACAAGAGCAACACAAAAACAAGCTAACGAATAATTAGACAGTTAGTGTTAACAAAGAATTATGAATAACAGAGGCAAAAATGCAAATAGAGAAAATTAAAAAAGATAAGATCTATTAAATAAACGCTATCACTATTGGCAAAATGATGTTTTTACAAACCTAATTATAGAAGCAAATTTAGAAAAAGGAAAACTATTTATTGAACAAAATATGACACAAACAAACAAGGATATGCAGAGTTTGCACAAATCCTCCCTTGAGGCATATGCCTCCCCTGAGGCTTATGCCTCCCCTTAAACTATGCAGTCAAGGGTTTAACATTCCAATATTGACCACGAGGTGTTGAAACCTTGGTCCATCAAACGCTTTTGTTAACAAGTCTGCCACATTATCATCAGTATGAATTTTTGCCACTTTTATCAAATGTTTTTCATATGCATCTCGGATAAAGTGGTGCCTGATTTCAATGTGTTTTGTTCGACTGTGAAAAACTGGATTTTTGACTATGCAGATGGTACTTTGATTATCTATATGAATTGTAGTGTTCATGAAGTTGTACCCATAGTCCAGCAATTGGTTCTGAATCCAAAGGACCTGTCCACAGCAATTTGCAGCAGCTACGTACTTTGCTTCAGTAGTTGAGGCAGCCACAATGGTTTGTTTCTTGCATTGCCAAGAAATCAATCTTTTGCCAAGAAATTGGCAGCCTCCAGTGGTGGATCTTCTATCCATATTTGCTCCAGCATAATCACTGTCACTATATGCTTCCAACTTGAAAGGAGACTCTTTTGGGTACCAAAGGCCTAAAAGAGGTTGGCCTTTGAGGTACTTAAAGATCTTCTTGACAGCATTTAGATGGGAAGTAAGTGGAGTGACTTGATGTCGAGAACAAACACTCACAGCAAATGTAATATCAGGCCTTGAAGCTGTTAGATACATCAATGAACCAATCATGGACCTATACAGATGAACATTCACAGGTAGATCTGGTTCATTATTTGCTTTAGTCTTAGGAGCTTCATAAGGTGTTGTGGCAGTCCTGACTCCTTCCATACCAAACTTCTTCAAAATGTCCCTCACATATTTATCTTGACAGATAAAGATGCCATCTTGTTTCTGCTGAACTTGGAGACCCAAAAAGAAAGTAAGCTCTCCCATAGCACTCATTTGAAATTCACCTTTCATTAGATCCTCAAATTCCCTGCACCAAGCTTCGTTTGTGGAGCCAAAAATAATGTCGTCCACATAGACTTGTACCAGAATGATGTCTGAATAATTCTTCTTTAGGAACATAGTTTTATCAATAGCACCTCTCCGATAGCCGTGCTTCAGCAGGAATGAGGAAAGCCTAGCATACCAAGCTCTTGGTGCCTGATGTAAGCCATAAAGAGCTTTAACCACCTTGTAAACATAATTTGGGTGATCTGGGTCTTCAAATCCCTTGGGTTGAGTGACATAGACCTCCTCTTCAATCTCACCATAAAGAAAAGCACCTTTGACATCCATTTGATACACCATGAAACCCATGTAAGAAGCATAAGCCAAGAAAATGCGAATTGCTTCTACTCTGGCAACAGGGGCAAACACTTCATCATAATCAATTCCTTCCTCTTGTCTGAAACCTTGAGCCACTAATCTTGCTTTGTTTTTGATCACCACACCCCGAGCATCTCTCTTATTCTTCAAAATCCACTTTGTCCCAATGGCATATTTGCCATCAGGTAGTGGAACCAAGATCCAAACCTGCTGATTGTGAAATTGTTGCATCTCTTCTTGCATTGCTTCTAGCCAACTTGAATCATTAAGAGCTTGAGATACATTGGTTGGTTCCACTTGAGAGAGAAAACAAGCAAACAGACAATGTTTGAAGTATGTGTGATTGTCTCTTTGCTGGTTGGAGACATAAGAGAGAAAAGCAATCTGCCCAAATTGAGGACTTGTGATAGCCCTTCGAGTTCTAACAGGTGCCAGAAGATCACCTATGATGTTGGATTGAGGATGAGCAATGTTGATCCTCTGAGTGGCAGTGGGGCTGACTTCAATGGATGAATCAACATTGGTGATTGTTGGTTCAAAGTCAGCATCATAAGAGGGTGAGGTGAAAATGCCAGCTTTGGGTTGATGATTTCCAAGATCGGAGGGTTTTGGAAAGCATGTATGAGGTTCTCCAAAGTCTGAAGACACTTGAGAAGGAATAGCATAGCCTTCAGCAGATTTGGGGATGGTAGGTGTGGCAGAGTCAACTTCAGCAGATACGTGGTTTCTACTGATTCCTTCATTAGCCACCTCCCCATTCAGTTTCTCTGCTTCAAGCGTGGCAGCAAATTCTTGAGTCTGAAGCCTAGCAAGGTCCTCAGCATAATGAGAGTCATCTTCATCACTCGTGTCAGCAATATCCTTGGAGGTGGTACCTGCAAGATTGTTAGGGGAGAAAGAAGGCACAAGTATAGGTTGCTCATCATCTTCAAACTCTTTTTCAGAGTCATCATCTAAGGGACCTGCATTGTTAGTGGGAGAAGCTTGAGAACCTGCATTTTGGTTAGCCAAGTGTCTAGTGTAACCCAAGGAATCAGTTAAGTAGTCAAGGTCAAAAGACCACGTATGACCCTGTCCTTGAACATTATGCTTATCTTCCAAAAATCTCAGGTTCAACGTCTCCTCTATCTTCTTGGCTTGCAAATTGTACACCCTGTAGGCCTTACTATGAGCTGAATAACCCACAATATAGCCATCATCAGCCTTCTCATCAAACTTTCCCAACGGATCACTGGTGTTCAGAATGGTCACTTGACAACCAAAAGGTTTTAGGTAGTGAATGACAAGAACCTTCCCAAAGAGAAGTTCATATGGAGTTTTGAGTTGTGGTCTTGTAATGGAGACCCTGTTTAGCACATAGCACGCTGTGCCAACAGCTTCAGTCCAGAACATAGTGGGGAGTTTAGAATCTGCAAGCATGGATCTTGCAGCCTCTATTAAGGTCCTATTCTTTCTTTCAGCCACCCCATTTTGTTGTGGGGTTCTTGGATTACTATAGTCCCTTTTTATACCTTTTGACCCACAGAGTTCTATAAGAATAGCATTTTTGAACTCTGTCCCATTATCACACCGAATACCCTTGACCTTTTTGTTCAACTGATTTTCAACGAGAGTGATGAATTCAGTCAGCACTTGAGATGTTTCATCTTTGGTTCTGAGAAAGAAAACCCAACAAAATCTGCTATAGCCATCAGTGATAACCAAACAGAAGAACTTATGATCAATGCTTCTGACTTGAGTTGGACCAAACAGATCCATGTGGAGCAACTGAAGAGGTTCAGTAATGATGCTCATAGCATTGATAGCTTTGTAAGAAGCTCTGTGTTGTTTTCCTTTGTTGCAAGCGACACAATTATGATCATTTGTGAATACTTTGGTGGGAAGACCTTCAACAAGACCCATTTTAGAGAGTTTGTTAATTGTCTTGAAATTCACATGAGCCATCCTCCTATGCCATTTAGTGGACTCATCAAGAGATGCTTTAGCCACCAAACAAGTGAGGTCACCACCTGGTTGCACTTCATTTAGGTTGAATGTGTATAAATTGTGAGTTCGAGGAACTTTCAGCAGAATTGAAGTTTCTTCTGGGAGTTTGAAGTCTTTAGACAGCACAAGACATTCATTCTCAGTGAAGAGAACTTTGTTCTTAGTGTCACAGATTTGTGAGACAGAGAACAAGTTGAAATGCTGAAGTTCCTTAACATAGTACACATTTTCAAAATCTAGATGAGGTGTCTTTATGGTGCCTTTCCCTGTGATACTTCCATCACTTCCTCCAAAAGTAACATTGCCTCCTCCTTCTATGGGAACAAAATTATGCATCATATCTCTGTTTCCAGACATGCTTCTGGAACAACCACTATCAACAATACCAATATTCTTATGCTTAAGGGGATGATCGTACATACAACAATAAAATATATACAAAAGGTTAGAAATCGATGGAGGTTCAAGTCATTACTGACTTGAACCTGCCTTGTGGATCACAGGTTTAGGACATGAAGATTTAGAGGATCCACCATTGTTCTTGGTCCTCCATTGATGATTGGGTCCCTTGTTAGTCCAAGAACAACCTGCTGAGGGCTTCACAGCAGTGCCCCCATATCCCATCCCAGCATACATAGAGTCAACATATGTAGGCCAATAACCATGTTTAAAGTATGGGCTAGTTGGTTGCACATAAGGTCTGGTAACTGAACCTCTCCAATGAGAGTCAGTATAAGCAACTTGTGGGACATAAGGTGGAATATCAGCAACATTGGTCCACTTAGATTTGTGTTTCTGGTGAGTAGCACATGCACCCAATCTTTGTTCATAAAAATCACAATCCTTAATCAAATGAAATTTACTTCCACATACAAAACATGTCTTCTTCTTGGAAGATTTATTCAAATAGGGAGATGTTTGATTACATGCAGAAGTACTTAAAACAGATACATTCAAGGAATTGTTTTTAACAGACTGATTATTCAAAGATGTAAAAGACAAGTCTTCAGAAGAAACTGTCTTGGAAGATGATTCCTCAGCAGCTTCCTTAGAAGGCTTGTAAGTAGACTGTGGTGCGGGCTTGGGTGTTGGTTCAGGCTTGGGAAGGTCAGACTTCTCATTTGAATCACAGCTTTCATAGGAAGTAGACCCTTGATCCGATGAATTGTCACTGTCAGAGCAAGAGACAAAGTCATTAGATGAGGTATCAGGGTCTGGCAAGTCTTTTGACTTTCTGCCATATAGATGATGTGATCCATCAAAGTCAACAGTGATGGAAAGGTCAATAGGCATAAATTCACCTCTAATAGGTCCAGGGACAACATGCATTTCACCTTATTTAACAAAGTTAGCTAATTTAGCTGGTGTGGATTTACGACCATCGTACTTAGCTTCTATTCCTACATACTTTTGAAATCCTAATCCTAAGCCAGAGGTTACAGATTGACTGTTATAGATTTCTCTAGCCAGATTATCACCTGAAATTAACCATTCGTTATGCCTAGCTATTTCCTCTGCTAGTTTTTCTTTAAGCTCTAGGTTCTCAGACACAGCTTCATCCTTTGCTTTCTCAGACAGTTTTAAGTAATTATTTGCAACTTCTAGTTCAAACTGTAACACCTTTATTTTTTCTTCATAAGCTATTTGATTCTTTTGAAACCACACTTTTTGTCTTTCTATTGTTTTTAATGCTAGTTTATGAGCTTCATTATCAACATAGCATTCATCAAACTTAGGTTTCATAGCATCAAATTCTTCTTTTAGTTCATTGTATCTTAGACTACAACCAAATATACAGTTGTGTACCTGAGATAGTCCCATCAAGGCAAACTGATCATGCCTTTCATCCGAAGTACACCTTGCAAGCAATCCAAGCTTGTCAGTATCATGAGCTTCCTCATTAACAGGTTCATGTGCAGTCCAGTTGACCTGTTCATCCATGGTGAGGAGAGCTGCTGAAGCTCCAGCTTCCTGCTGTTTCTGCTGATATGAAAGGTAGTTAGCTCCATCTCCACTTTTCCTGTCTTTGCATTCCCTTGAGAAATGCCCCATCTGGTGGCAAGTGAAACACTTGACTTTTCTTCTATCAAAGCGAGCTGGTTCCTTTCCCTTGAAAGCAAACTTCCTCCCAGACTTCTCTTCAAACCTCTTGATGTCAACTGACAGTAATGCCACCTGCATTTTCAGCTTCATTTCCTCCATTTCAAGAGGGTCCAACTGATCAAAGTCTTCATATGCAAGATACTGCTGAGTATCATAATCAGCAACAAACGAATGAAGAACATCTTCCATCACACTACTAGTCTTAGTTTGAGAACATGGTGGAGTGGGACGAGTATTATGTGGTGGAGTGGGAGTGCAGGATGATGGAAAGTAGTTGGAACTGGAAGATGATGGAAAGTAGTTAGAACCAGGAGCAGGTACCATCATGTTGGAGTGAGATGTCCCAACAAAAGCTGCATGGCCAGAAGAAGATGTACGGTAGGGAGTCCTGACATCAGGTTCAAGGGTTCTGAGTCTGTTATACAGCTCATCAAAGGTAAGCATGTCCAACCCTCCTTTAGCCTTGAGGGCTATACTAACATGCAACCATGATGGCGGCAAGGATCGCAAGAACTTAGAGTTGCAATCATCATTATCCAGTTTAGCATTCAGCTGGTTCAGCTGACTCAAAATCCTATGGAACCTGTCGTATCCCTTGTGGATACCTTCTTCTTCGGAGATATTGAAGTCCTGAAATTGTTGTCTTAGCATGGACTTCCTCATTCTCTTTGATTCTTCATTTCCACCGAACCTTGCTTTGAGAGCCATCCAGATGTCCTTTGCGTCATCCATATGGTGAAAATCACACAGATGATCTTCAGGTATGGCTTGAAGCAGAATAGTTTTCACCTTATGCTCTCTCTGCATAGCCAGCACCTCTTCAGCAGTTTTTGGAGGAGCCATGATAAACTTCCCATCTCTGTCAGGAATCATTTTCTTTAGACTGTTTCATTTCTTTACTACCTCCCACAGATTCCAATCAATATTGGAAATCCAGTTTTCCATCTTCATAGTCCAAAAATCATATTCTTCCTGATAAGGTTTTAAAAGGTACCATTTTGAGGGGTCATTTAAGTCCTTATTTGATCACTTTTGTATCCGTTATTGCTTAATATCGTTCCTTTTCACTTTTTAGGTCTCGTGAAGGCAAAATGCTGGAATGGCACTTATTTGGACGGAAAGGCGCGAATATATGAAGAAAATGGCCAAAGTCGAAATCAAGGCACTCACAGTTGCTGAAGTTAGAAGGCGACGGCGTCAGGTGCTATTGGTGACGCCGTCCCAAAATTATTGTGACGGGTCAGAACTCAAAACTCGTGTTTTCAAGTGACGACGTCTAGTTGTGAAAGAGTAGGCCGTCGCTACTCAGACGGCCTAGATGCAATCCAGACGACGTCAGAGACCGAACGCGACGGCGTCACAACCTTAAGGTGACGCCGTCACAAGGTGATCAAGACTATCACAGCATGCGCGCGAAGTAGTTGATATTGTTTTGGCCATAATTTTTTCATACGAACTCGGATTAAGGTGGTTCAAAAGCCCACGCGACCGGAACGAGAAAATCTACAATTTGCTGAAAAAATGGTCGTGACGCCGTCACTCTATAAGTGTGACGCCGTCACTCTTTGCCGACAGAAAATCTGCCTATAAATATAACATTATAACTTCACTTTTTGTAAGCCCTAAACCCTAAGTCCGATTCTAGGGTTTAGGTGGGTGTTTTTCCAGCAACTTAAAGGGTTTCAACCATTCCATAAACATCTTGTAATGGTTTATTTGTTTATCCAATCCTATGGTATGTCTTCAATTATCACAATTGTTGCTTGCTCTTCATTAATTATGCTTGGCTAATTCATCTAGTGTCTGCTTATGATTGTGTGAAACTTGTATACAATTAATTAGATCTTATTGATTTCTTAGTGATGCTTGTGTCTATCTTCATCATTAGGGTGTGACAACTTCAATGAGTCTAATTGGTTTAGTTTATAATTCTTGCATCCTACTGTCTCTTGTTTGATTGGTTGTCTCTTATCTTAATTGTTAATGATCTAGTAATGCGATAGGTCATTCGTTGTGTACTTCATGCTTGATTCATCTTTGTGAACCTTAGAATATAATTATCTGAGTAGTTGTAGGCTAAACCATCCAAAGATCGCCTTAGAGTAGGAGTTTATAATCCTTTGTGAGTTTGTAGACAAGACCCTTTGGTAAATTCAAAGAGTTAGGGAGAAACGCATACCCTACAACCTTAGACACACAACGCAACTAGGAATAAGGACGTGACAATTCAACCATCAATAGGACGTGACAATTCAGTAGGTAGAATTGGATAGCTAGCAAGGAGTAATACATCATAAGTAGATACGCTTCACGTTACTGGTAGATCCCTAAGTTAGTTAGTATCTTTTGGAATAGTTGACTAGCAACTAATTCCACCCCCCCCCAAATCCAAACCCCGAGATTCGTATCTTTCAATTTCATAAAATATAAAAATACAAAAATAATCATCCCTCACCTTTAGACTTAAATCGATATACACTCCAGCCTAACGACACTATTCCCCTAGAGAACGATATCAATACCCGTGGCTTACCCTAATTACTACACTACAACGATTAGGTTCACTGCCTAGGGTGTTATAAAACTTGCTCGAATAAAAGGAAGTTCCTTTGACCCCGAACGACGCGTGTAGCGTTATCAAGTTTTTGGCGCCACTGCCGGGGAATAGTTATTGTTTAGGCTTGATTTCTATCTCGCTTAGGTCTACTCACAAGATTCCTATCAAGTGAGATTTTTTTTTCTTTTTATTAGCTTCCTTGTAGTCTATCCCCCTTCTTTGTGCCTTTGTTCGTAAAACTTGTCCATTGACTCTTCCGTTCACCATTATGGAGAACGCGAATCCACTATATTCGCGATTAGGTTTTTTCATAAGAAATTATGATATTACTAAAGCGGATTATTCAAGATGGTGGGAAGAAAGTAACCAAGTCCATAAACCTTTTGAGGGTTTCACCATTCCATCAAGCCCACAAAACACCTCATCTAGTGCAACCGATGCTTCGTTTGAGCCTTCACCTAGGATAGACTTTCGTGAACAACCTCCATGTTTAGAAACTATTGTTAGTAAGGCCCTTAGGAGAATTGACCAAATTTGTGAAAATATTATGGAAAGCAACCAAGCTTTAAACCATAAGTTGGATCAATTACTAAGTTTAGTTTCATCACGACCTAAGGAAATAGCACATGATGAGCATATAGATGATGTAGATGTGATTGAGGATAAGGTGATAAGTCTAGACCCACAAGGTATCCCACAAGTTCCACCATCATTTAAGGCATACACACCGCACGTGACTTACCCGGAAGTAGTAGAAGAGATTTTAGGAATCCCAATGGAGGTAGAACATTTGAACCAAACGCAACTGGGGAATATAGGTTTGAATACTTGTAGTCTCAGTCTTACTCTTAGTTCTAAGGAATTTCATAGTGTTGATGAACCGGAACCTCAATCTTTACTTCCATCCTTAAATAAACGAGGAACCGACCCACCCATCAACCAATTTAGTCCGGGTAGTTTTAGGATGAAGGAAGCCATTCACACACCCCCTTCACCTCACGTGGCATATTTCCACCCTAAGGGTGTGTATCGCTACTATCACCCGCACTTAAACTTAAGTGTAGGGAAAACTTCCCCTTTATCTGTTAAATAAGGGTAGAGTCAGGCTCGTGACTCGAACAAAAACAAGCGCTTCTTGGGAGGCAACCCATGTGTATTTGTTTTTCATTTTCATTTGTGTGTCGTATATCTTTTATTGATTGTTTATTCTCATGTTTAAATTTGTAAAAATGCTTTATTTTGTTTTTAACCTCGTCTTAATTGCATATAAAGGTATTTTACATAAGGGATAAGTGTAGGGAGGATTACACACGTTTTCAAAAGAAACGTAAACATGAGAATAACAATTAACTAAAAGATATATGTGTTTGTTTGTTCGAGTCAAATGCTTGTATCGAGTCATAATGGATGTTCTTGCAGAAATTTTTCCAGATTCTAAAGATATAAATTTTCCAGAATTTTTTCCAGAAAATCGCAGACCAGTTTTTGTCAGGATAACCTGACGGCGTCAGGATTGCAACCTGACGGCGTCAGGAAGGAGCAAAAACAACTGATTACTTTTTCTCGTTTTCTGAGCTACTTATAATTTTTTGGAATTTTCTAGGTCTTAATTTTCCAGAAATTCTGTAAACATCCATTCCACAAGCATTATATCTTATTTAAGTCTGGAATTACATCTTGCTGTGATTTTTGTTTGTTCGGTTTGATGCGTTGGGTTGTCTGTTTTCTTAAAGTGTGCAGGTTTAATTTACCAAGAAGAAGATACATAAGATTGGAAGGAGCTTTTCACGCATAAATTCTTCTTGGAAAGGATTTAACCACTACTTCACACACAGATCCTACCGAGCTAATCAGGGGAGTACTAGTTTCTTTCGTTTTTAATTACCTTCTATTATCATAACTTTGATACTTTCGGGGAACATTGGGGACAATGTTCAGTTTAAGTGTAGGGAGGGAAAATAAAACGGGAACTTTGAAACTATGCTTATCCTTGACTATTTGTTTTGTCCAATTGTGTTTGTGTAATAAACCATGAGAAAATGTCGGTTAGGGTAATTTTGGCACCAAATTTGAAATTTTTCATGACATATAGGAGTGGGCCATTAGTCTTAACAAAAGCGTCTCACGGATAGGAAGTTGCATGACTAGCACAAAAACCCTTTACCACCCAAATTCCACCCAAAATGTGAGGATCGCCCTTAGATTAGTAGGAATTAAAGCATTCATCTTTAATGCTTAGAGTGTGAACCGGTAGTATAATAGATTCTAGAACTTGTTTTGTGATGCATTCCGAGATCGCAAGTGAGGCTACACTTGTGTAGTTAGGAATAACTAAATGATAAGAGGCATTAGGATAACCCTTGTTTGATACCTGTAATATAATTACTTCTTCCACTTTGGTTGAGTAATTCCCCCACACCCTTTGCGTTGTACTCATCTTTAGTACACGATACCCCTAGTTAACCCCTCAGAGCCTATCCTTTTTGCGGTTCTCGTGATGTTTCGGTTTTTCCGGAATATCAATGAAGAGCATTGTTTACACCCCACCCCCAAATATACACCCAAATCGCCTTAGCCTACCCCTTATGCACTCACTTTTAGTGCAAATGTTTGTTATCACCCCAAACCCTTAGTTCAATTATCTGGTTGCTTGCATAAGTTGCTAAGTCGAGTCATATCCTTTGTATACAGTTTTGGGATGATTGGGATTCATGGGAAAAGTTAAAGTTTATGAAATGACGGGAAGGGAACGTTAAATTCAAATTCCCTTTGTTTGCGTAGTAATGTACCCCAAGTGTTTTGATCTTTTCAATTCGGGTCAAATTAGTGTTAGAGTAATAAAAACTCAAGTGTAGGGATGCGCCTATAAATCCCTATCATTTTGATGTTACCATAGAGGATGGTAGAGTAAAAGTGTATGGAAAAAAAAATAGAGTTAAAAAAAAAAAAAAAAAAAAAAAAAAAAAAAAAAAAATACGGGCTACCATCCTACATCTATCCTTTAAATTTATGTTTATTTATTTCAGTTATCTAGAGTTTAGAGTGTCGAGTCTTGGCTTAGCAACGCCATTCTTCATATGCATTTAACATAGAGATTTTTGACTTACCACCACTAAATAACCTATCCCACCAAACCCTTATTTCCCTACCGTAAGCCTAACGTTACAACCCTTTAAAAGACCTCTTTGATAGTCTTTCCTAGGTGCTTACGCCAAAGCGATGGAGGTTTGATCTATTCTCAAGCCTATGGTAATCTATGTACTAGGACCGGTTAATGAGTGTTTATCTTCCATTTCCTATATTGTTATATTTCATTTATACACCCGAGAGAGATGTGAGTATCCAAACACCCCATGTGAGGTGCTAGTATGTAATTTCCGTGCTTGTTATGACTTTTGCGGGGCTTATATGTGTTGTGGACCGTTTTGAATTAATGCTGAATGACCCCTAACTTATAAATTAATTGGCTAAAAGCACATTTGCTTGAGGACAAGCAAATAACAAGTGTAGGGATATTTGATAAGGTTTTAAAAGGTACCATTTTGAGGGGTCATTTAAGTCCTTATTTGATCACTTTTATATCCGTTATTGCTTAATATCGTTCCTTTTCACTTTTTAGGTCTCGTGAAGGCAAAATGCTGGAATGGCACTTATTTGGACGGAAAGGCGCGAATATATGAAGAAAATGGCCAAAGTCGAAATCAAGGCACTCACAGTTGCTGAAGTTAGAAGGCGACGGCGTCAGGTGCTATTGGTGACGCCGTCCCAAAATTATTGTGACGGGTCAGAACTCAAAACTCGTGTTTTCAAGTGACGACGTCTAGTTGTGAAAGAGTAGGCCGTCGCTACTCAGACGGCCTAGATGCAATCCAGACGACGTCAGAGACTGAAGGCGACGGCGTCACAACCTTAAGGTGACGCCGTCACAAGGTGATCAAGACTATCACAGCATGCGCGCGAAGTAGTTGATATTGTTTTGGCCATAACTTTTTCATACGAACTCGGATTAAGGTGGTTCAAAAGCCCACGCGACCGGAACGAGAAAATCTACAATTTGCTGAAAAAATGGTCGTGACGCCGTCACTCTATAAGTGTGACGCCGTCACTCTTTGCCGACAGAAAATCTGCCTATAAATATAACATTATAACTTCACTTTTTGTAAGCCCTAAACCCTAAGTCCGATTCTAGGGTTTAGGTGGGTGTTTTTCCAGCAACTTAAAGGGTTTCAACCATTCCATAAACATCTTGTAATGGTTTGTTTGTTTATCCAATCCTATGGTATGTCTTCAATTATCACAATTGTTGCTTGCTCTTCATTAATTATGCTTGGCTAATTCATCTAGTGTCTGCTTATGATTGTGTGAAACTTGTATACAATTAATTAGATCTTATTGATTTCTTAGTGATGCTTGTGTCTATCTTCATCATTAGGGTGTGACAAATTCAATGAGTCTAATTGGTTTAGTTTATAATTCTTGCATCCTACTGTCTCTTGTTTGATTGGTTGTCTCTTATCTTAATTGTTAATGATCTAGTAATGCGATAGGTCATTCGTTGTGTACTTCATGCTTGATTCATCTTTGTGAACCTTAGAATATAATTATCTGAGTAGTTGTAGGCTAAACCATCCAAAGATCGCCTTAGAGTAGGAGTTTATAATCCTTTGTGAGTTTGTAGACAAGACCCTTTGGTAAATTCAAAGAGTTAGGGAGAAACGCATACCCTACAACCTTAGACACACAACGCAACTAGGAATAAGGACGTGACAATTCAACCATCAATAGGACGTGACAATTCAGTAGGTAGAATTGGATAGCTAGCAAGGAGTAATACATCATAAGTAGATACGCTTCACGTTACTGGTAGATCCCTAAGTTAGTTAGTATCTTTTGGAATAGTTGACTAGCAACTAATTCCACCCCCCCCAAATCCAAACCCCGAGATTCGTATCTTTCAATTTCATAAAATATAAAAATACAAAAATAATCATCCCTCACCTTTAGACTTAAATCGATATATACTCCAGCCTAACGACACTATTCCCCTAGAGAACGATATCAATACCCGTGGCTTACCCTAATTACTACACTACAACGATTAGGTTCACTGCCTAGGGTGTTATAAAACTTGCTCGAATAAAAGGAAGTTCCTTTGACCCCGAACGACGCGTGTAGCGTTATCACTTCCCTTTTCAAATAAGGAAATTTACCATTACTGTTTGAGAGACTAAGCTGTTGCATGGAAGTGGTGTTGGTGTTGTTTGTGTTGGTGACTTCATTTTCATTATCGGATCCAGGCATGGTGAATGAATGTTTGATTGTATGGGGGTGAGAATGGTTCTTAATATGGTAGAGACTTTCCCGAGGCTCTGATACCACTTGTTGAAGACACAGACCTTTATAGATCTTAAGCACTCGGAGATCGTTAGTGTTGCCTATGTAATCACAAGCAAACTAATAGAAGATCTCTACAACTCATATTTTGTAGCGGAAATAAATACAAGTTATAATAACTAAGAACTCTTTGATCCTCTATGGATCTTTTGATTATCGAAACTCTATGTTTCGGATAGTTTACAAGACTTGAAAGATTTTAGAAAAGCTTATCTATTACAAACTAACATGGTTTCTTATATAGGCAAGAAACCCTAATGAGCGTTGACAATTTACGCTCCTAATACTAACATAGACCAAGCATGCAACTAATCATATTGTTTTGTTAATCATATTGTTTATTCTGAGTAAGCTCTACATAATTCTGCGCCAACCTATCTTTAATACGGCGCTGACTTTTACTCTATACTTAGCTTATCTCTCCTACGTGGATTTACACTTTCAGCAGCAACACGATATCTGCTTTAACACTTCTGCTGAAGTGGGACTTCAGCAGAATCCATTCTTCTTTGGCAGAATCCATTCGGCAGATGCTTCGGCAGAATCAGTAGTTTACCTTAATTCCCAACAGTGGCGTTTATGTAAGATACTATAAATACCCTCTACCTCCCAAGGTAGAGGGTTGGAGCTCATAATAATACTTTCACTTTCTCTCACTAAGTTCCCAAATCTCTAACTATTTCTCTCTCTAAAAACCTCAAAGTCTACGCCCCTTTTGATCATGGTTTGATGTGTTTGTGAAATCCAATATGTTACAAATGGTATCAAGAGCCATGGTTTGATCATCTCTCTTACATATTCTTGGATTTCTAGTGGTTTTTTATGGTTTTTGGGTTTGAAAAAGTTTAGTGGTATTTGCATCATTTGGACCATTTCTAGTGTTAAAGTTTGGATTTTGATTGTACTTTTGTGTTTAGGATCATCATAAGTGTTTAGATTTTGATTTGGAAGGCTTGAATCATTGTTGTTGGACTGTTTTTGGATTTAAAAGAGGCGTTTTGGTTTGTTTAAAGCTAGCGACTTGTGTCACGGTAAAGTATTCTGTTTGAGCGATTTGTCCCTGTGTTTGGAAGCGATTTATGTCAGTTTTAAATCACTTATTTAAGCTATTTGTCCGGGTAGTGGCTGTACTTGTGCGATTTATTCGGAGTAGCGATTTGTCACTTCTTAGCGATTTGCTTATTTAAGCGAGTTGTGACTTTAAGCGATTTGTGTTGCTTAAGCGATTTGTCATATCTTCAGCGACTTGCTTATTGAAGCGAGTTGTAAGTTTAAGCGATTTGTCTTGGTTAAGCGACTTGTCTTGGTTTAAGCGACTTGTATGATTAAGCGACTTGCTTATTGAAGCGAGTTGATTGCTTAAGCGATTTGTTAGTTGATGCGACTTGTCACTTTTGAGCGATTTGTTGTCTGTGCGATTTGTCGTGTTGAGCGATTTGTCTCTTGTGACTTAGTGCTTTTCTTCTTGATTACATTCTACGGTTTTCTCTTGATTTAGTAAAATCCAGTGAAAGAATCTATTTCCCGGTTTAATCCAAGAGTTTTAAAATCCCGTGAAATCTGTAATCATGTCTACCAACGTGCCTACAATCATCTCTTCTGTTGCTGAGGATGTTCAAGCAGCTGTATCAGATACTCGTCCACCTATGCTTGACAGAACTGACTATGACTCATGGGCTCAACGAATTAGGTTGTACTGTTTGGGAAAGGAAAATGGGGTCAACATTCTCAAGTCAATTGATGAAGGACCTTATCAGATTGAGACTACAAGAGACACACTTGAAACTGCTGCGGATGGTACTGTGATCTTAGGTTTGGACAGACCAAAGATATATGATGAGCTCAGTGATAAGGAGAAAAAGAGGTACGATGCTGATATCAGGGCTTCAAACATTATACTTCAGGGTCTTACAAAAGATATCTACAAGCTTATCAATCACAACACTGAAGCCAAGGCGGTTTGGGATAATGTCAAGATGCTTCTCTCGGGTTCTGAATTAACCAAGGAAGACAGAGAATCACAACTGTATGATGAATTTGAGCACTTTAAGATGAAACCAGAAGAAAGTGTCTGTTGGAATCACTCCTAAACCATAATCAAGTGTTTGTAATTAATATGTAATAGTTAGCTTTATTATGGCCTTTATGTTTGCAATTAGCCTTAGGCTTATGTAGAAGGCCCATAAGCCTAGGCCTTAGTCCATTAAGGAAAGGATGGAAACTAGGAGTGTTGCCCTAGCTTTCCTCCTATAAATACCTTATGTAAACCCTCACTTGAGGGTTGGTTGTTCAAGTTATTCTCTTTCACTCACATCTACGCATAACCGTCTTTATATTATCGTGTGTGTGTGTTTGGATCTTGTTCAATCGCCTTTATCTCTTTCTATATTACTTGTGTTTGTAAAACTAGTGACCTAACAGTGGTATCAATCGCCTAATAGTTGAGTGAACGTATTGTTTGAAGTGAGTTTTGGTCTCACGCTTAACTTGCGTATCCGAAACTTTGGCTTGATCAAAAACGTATTTTTTACACTTTTTAATCCAAGATTCTTGTCCTTTCAACGTTATAAGGTGTTAAATTTACTGTTTTTGGCAAAAAGTTTCAAACTTTATGTGTAGATCATTGTTTTTCATCTAGTTTTTGTACGAGGGCTTCAACCTACGCATAACTGTTTTAAGAGCTTTGGATCATCAAGTTTCACACTTTTGTGTCTTTTAGTGTTATTGAAGCTATTTCATCACACAAAAACTGGTTTAGAAACATCTTTGGGCAAAATCAAAATTACGAGTAATCCTACGCGTAGCAAAACCCTAAAACTACGCGCAAGGTTTTCCTTGGTTTGATCTTCATTTTCGTGGTTTACTCCGTCTTTTCTTACTTGGATAAGTCTGAAAATACGTCGACTTTGGATATCTTTTGCACTGTGATAGTGTAAAAGATCACTTGGGATAAAACCCTAAAATTACGCATAAGCATAAGCTTACGCGTAGAAATCCTACGCATAAGATTTTTCTTACGCCTAAGCCTAGTCTTACGCATAAGATAATCCCACGCCTAACTTTCTACGCCTAAATTTTGTCTACGCATAACTTTAGCGTCTTTTCCCTACTTACGCGTAAGCTAAATCTACGCGTAACTCCTTATTGTTACGCGTAACTTTGGTGTTTTTACGCATAAGTGCTACTTGGCTATTGTGATTTCTACGCCTAAGGATACTTCTTCATCAAAGGTTCATTCGACTACAAAGATCCATTTTTACCAACACAAGTTTTCAACATGTCTCAACCACCATACTCTAACTATTTCCCTTACACTTATCCTCAACGACAACAACAACTAAGTCCACAACATCAACAATGGAATCAACAACAAGCAATTTATCAACAACAATTTAATCAACAACATACTCCACAACTTGGAGCAATTCCTCCACCACAAATGGTTCAAACACCGCCAAGTCTTCAAGTTCAACCCTACACAAATGACTTCAATCAACATCCATCAAGGAACACTATGAAGGAACCCACTTGGTTTGCAAAGATGTGTGAAGCTTTAAGCAGCCAAAAATCAATTCATGAGGCTGGATCACTTGATAGACCTCCAATGCTCACTCCAGGAAACTACGATCAATGGGTGATAAGGTTCTTTAGGTTTTGTGATCTGAAGAAGCCACATGGAAAGTTCTTAAAGAAGGTTATCTTGGAAGGTCCATTTGAGATGCCTACTGTCATTGTACCCGGAGATCCTACTGCTATTCCACCAAGAGATGAACAGACAAACATTGCTACTGTTGCAGATCTAAATCCAACCGAACTTCTACACTATGAAGCTGATGAGCTTGCAATGCAATATATCCTTTTAGGATTACCTAACCCAATTCTTCGAAGTGTTGATGCTCAAAAGACTGCAAAGGAAATGTGGGACCATATTCATCTTCTTATGCAAGGATCATTACTCAATCAGGAGGATTTGGAATCCAAAATTTACTTGGCTTATGAATACTTCATTATTGATGATGAGTGTGTAAAAACTCATCATTTTTGGTCAAGTCTGAACTGCAAAACATTTAAAAACACTCAGAAATGCATCAAAATACTGAAAATATCTCAAAATTGTGTTTTATATGTTTCAGATGCAAAATTATTGAAAACAAATGAAAATCGAACAAAGTTTGCATAATTGGCAGTTTCAGTCCCCCAACTTTCAAAAATGGCAAAACAAGTCCTCGGGATTTTCAAAAATGGAAAATATTATTTATGGCCCTTGGTTAATAAAGTTTGTCATTTATGGTCCTTATAATATTCTTTGGAAAGTTACAGCCTTGGTCCCTGCAGTTTCAAATTATACACGTTTGATCCCTTAAATACACATTGGACTCAAATCTAATCCTATCTAAACCCTTTCTACACCCATTAACCCCCTTCCAAATAACCCTTTGAACCCCCACATCCCCACTTGAACCCTCCACCTTAACCATTTGACCCTTCTCCCACAGGAATAAAAACCACACCCACGACCCCCTTTTCCCTCTTCCTTCTTCTTGCTTTATCTGCTTCCCAGAAAACTCACACTCACCCTATTACCCAAAATCCCTTCACCCAAAACACTCAATCCCTCAACCTTCTCTATTACCCAGTTACCCCCAAATCCCAAACCCACTATCCCTCTTCCCCAAATGCCACGGTGGAAATCCATGTCAAAAAGACTCAATGGAGGGCTCAGATTCATGCTCATGTGTACCTACCCTATGGACGACTTGGATCATCTCAAGAAAGCACAAAGGTGTATTTTTGCTTGGTTCATCTCACAAAGAAAGCACAAATACAAGAGACTAGAAGCCAGAAGTCAAATTTTTTTAGTTTAGTATAAATAGGCATTTTAGGATTTATGTAAAGACTAGTCTAGAAGTTCTGTTCTAGTCCCATTTTATGTTTCATTGTCCTTTAAATTTCCTGTAATGTTAATTTTTAAATGCAATTTAAATTGAAGTCTTTTATTCCATTGCAATTTCCATTTATCTTCAGGTTCTTGAAATTTGTCATTTGGTTCTAAATAGTGTTTGTTATCAGTTCTTTTAATTCATTTTAGGCTTTAGTTGAATAGGCAAGTCAGTTTTCCTAAATTCAAAGTCAAATAGTTTTGGAGAAATCTTTACTTCCCTTTAAAAGAATGTTTGGAATAGCCTGAGTCATGGGTCAAAATTCACACTGTGACCCAGTTTGATCCTGAATTCAGTCGAATAGATTTTTGCAAGTTAGTTGGTCAAGTCTAAATCACAAGTTTAGATGTCAAAAGATCTTTGGTAGTTTTTTTTTATTCAATCTGTATGCTTGTTTCAGCAGCCATAGGTACCTTTTTTGCTTAAGATTAAAGTAGCTTTAAGATAGATTTAGGACTAATTTATGTTGCAATTAGTGAGTTAGATGTGAGATTAGTAACTACCTTTGCTTATTTTGTGTTTTGGATGCTCTCTAGTTGCCTTTCAATAAGCTTTAAAAGTCCCCTGATCAACAGCAGCCCATGTGAGCAGTTTATAGCTTATTATCTTTTTATTTGTGTTCATTTTATGTTCTTTGTAGTAGTTTAGATAGGATAACTTAAAGCCCATTAGATTATAGCTTATTGCAGCATGTTATTTCCTTCGTAACCACTGTCCCAAACGGTCCCTTAGTAATTATTTTCAGCTTTCATTTCTTCTTCAGGTTTTGTAGTTCAATTATCAGGTTTGGTAGTTTAGTTTTTGTAAAAAAAAAGGGTAGCTTATTACTCCTAAACTGAACTTTATGTTCTAGCTTAAAACTTGCTGTCATAAGCCCCCTTTGGCTGTTTCTTTGTGAAATTTCTATTAGTACTGTTTGATAGTTTTGATAGTCTTTTTATTTGTTTTGCAAATTTTCAGTGAATGCTAAAAAAGATAAGAGAGCAAAAAGAAAGGAGTGGGATTCGAACTCAGGACCCCCTGCTCTCCCTTGCATGACCACAACACCATCACCCACTACCAGAATGCCCTTGGAACTTGTCTTGTTTTAGTTTGCATCATTTATTCTTTTATAGTCATCATTAGTTTTAAAGCTAAATAAGCTATTTTAGCTTATCCCTGCTTATTCATTTCTGATTTTTCAAAAGTTTTATTTTGCTTAAGTTTAGAAATAATCAAAGTATTTTTCTGAAAAATTTGATAATTTTCCATTTAGATCTACTATTTTTAATAATTAATTTTATAATTTATAATTTTTAATTCGTAGAAAATAAAATAAAAGTCAAAAAAATACCCGGCTTTTTTCTAAAATTATTTTTAGTCATTCAGAATGTAAGAAAATTACTTTTACACCCGTAGGCCTTAAATTTCAAAGTTTTCACTTTTTAGACTCGGTGCTTTCTCGGTTTTTAGCGTTTTTGCATTTTAGCACCCTAGGATGTAATTTAGCTTCGTTTTATTGTTTCTTAGGCTTAGTAGTAGTTTAATTAGAGTTTACATTGTTTTACATGCTTTATTTTCATTCCCGTTCTTTAATTTGTAGATTTACATAATCAAAACCCAATTTCGTTAAACCAATTCAAGTCCTAATCACGAAACTCAACGACACCGTCAATTTCACACCTCGTTGGGACACGACCCGGGGAAATCACTTTCCCGGTATCACTTTTATCACACCCGTGAGGTTTGGCACGTTAACCCTTTTCCTAAAAGGTTGATTTGTCTAATTTTACGGTTAATTTGATATATTGATATTGTGTTTGTTTTTCACCACTCACTTTACACGAATCAAATTTTGGCGCCGCTGCCGGGGAGGTGTGTTGCGACAATATCGTGAAGTTTTTGCGATTAGTGACTTGAAGATCCTTCCTCGTGAAGTTACCGTTTTTCTTAAAAACCAAAAATCCAAAAATATTCTTCTCATTCCTCTTATTCGATACTTCTATTTCTCTTACCCTCTCTTACCGTTTGATTCTATTCTTCGTATCCTCTCGACCACTTAATTCTATTTCTTTAACCCTCTACATGTTTAATTCTCATGGCGACGTTCGATTATCGTCGTTGTTTCCACTGCAAAAGCCGTATGGAAGAGGATCAGCTCTATTGTCAGAATCCGGATTGTTTATGCAAGCAATGTGGAAGGATGGGTGCAAGCAAATATTGTTATTGGTGCGAATTATCCGATAAAAACTCTCTCGATGATTCTCCAAGTTTTTCCGACCATCTGCCACAACCCGATGTTTCTTGTATTGTCTCTGAGCCCAAACCGTCCAGAATTGATCAAAATCTTTCGCGATTTACGATTAAAGAGCAAGAACCGGAGACCAAAACGGAAGTGGTGGAAATTGCTAGCTCTGAGAGTACACCACTTGTCCCACCTAAGGATTTTTCAAAATGTTCTTCGAGACTTGATAGTCATTCGGATCACCTTGTTGGTTTTGTAGATTCTTTGAATGAACCGATTCCTTCTCATAACTCTCAAATGGAATCGTTTATTCCTTGTGTCGGTTGTGGTGAGCCTCTTTTTGGTTCACCCTGTCGCTAGTGTACGTGTGTACAGTGTGGTAATGATATTCGTAACGGGAGTTGTTTGTTTTATGGTTCGAGGAATTCATTTGATTATGATCCTAATCCGAACTCATTTAACGACCCCTCAAACTTTTCCAATTACCCACCACAGCCCGACTTATCTTCATATAATCAACATAACTGCTGTGAATTTTGTGGAGGTCCTCACGATAATCTTCAATGTCAACCGTGGAATCAAAATTACTATACTTCCGGTTTTGACAATTTCCAACCTCCACAACACCATACGGTTCAAACTCTACCTGAGCCGTTGTCTCAAGAAATTTCCCAAGATTTTGAAACCGCAATGAAAACACTTGATGATATGATTCAAAACTTTAAGAATCAAGTGAGTAATGAAAAAACCATGGGAGAATTGCTAGCCGAAGAACGAGAGGCTCGCAAATCTAGGGAAGAATTATTAGTCCTAGAGCATGCAGCTCTAAGGCGTTCCCAATTTCTTAAGGCAGCTATGTATGATGATGACGAGGAGAGTTTTTATCCTTTTAAAGATAATATTTCTTAACTCCCTCAGTCTATTGTTATCACACCCGAGATTCACACTCACTCTCTTATTATGGGGGATGAGCATCTTGACACTGTTCCTGAAAAAGAACCGGACAAATTCATAAAGTCTAGTGTCGAGAACCTTGTCCCAATCCCAAGAGAGTCACAGGGAATTCTCGAGCATTTGTGTGATATCCCTACCCCTCTTGTCTTCCCAAAAGATCATGTTGAGATGTTCTCCGATTCTAATGATGATGATTCGTTATCTTGTGGAGACATCGTTTATGTGGAAGATTTACCTTCTGAGCTCGTCAGCTTGGAAGAAGTGAGAGATGTTGATCACGATGATCTTGATATGGACACTGATTTTGAAACGGACGATGAAGATATTCTTGTTGTGTCCGAAGAACCTTTTGCTACGGCATTCACTAATCCTCTGTTTGACTTCGATTCTGAATTCACTCTAATTTCAGATAATCCCATCTTTGATATTCAGAATGAGGATAGTGACTCTTTCATGGAGAACCTCGTTATATCTCCATCTTTTCCCGAAGAAAAGAATAGTGGCAATCCCACTTCGACGTTATACCTTCTCGAGGAGTTCGCCGATTTACTCGCTCTCGTTAATCATTCTCCACCGGGAGATGATGATGTGCACGTCAACTTTCTTTCTTCGGATGACTCGATACCTTCGGGTTTTCAGAGTGACGATTATGGCTTAGGTCCATCATCCACTCGTCCGCCTGCTAAACCGCCGGATGATGGAACCTCTTCAGAGCCCGATACGGACGTTTTCATTGCTACAGTGGTGGATAAGATTTCTGAACATTCCGTAAATGTTCCTCAATCTAATCTTTTGTCCACCCATCCCAACCGTTGTCAACTCATTGTCACTTTGCCTTCTCCCCCTATTTCTTCTCCGTGTCTTAACTCTTACGAGAGTGAAGATACCATCTTTGACCCCGGCATTTCTTCTTCTCTTGAGCCGGGAATATATCTCATCGGTGTGTGATATGTGTCTAAATACACATATATTTGTATTATATAAACCCACAAAAACAACCAAAAACACACAAATGACTTTCAAAATGATACAAATTCATGAAAATGTGTTTTTATGTGATTCAGGTACAAAAGATTGAAAAACAAGTGAAACTTGATCAATTTCACAACAATTGTCGTTTTCAGTCCCTGGAGTTACACAAAATGTCAAAACTAGTCCCTAAATGTTTTAAATGAATGAAAAGTCAACTTAAGTCCTTGGGAAATCAAAAATGTTCACAAAACATCCCTGGATAAAAGTTTACACAAAATGGCAATTTTTACCCCTCAAGTTACAAAATTGGCAAAAATGGTCCCTGGGTATTCAAAACTTGGAATTTTACAAATAATACCCTTGTACTATGCATGATTGAAAATTTGGAACATTTTGATAAACTTTTGGGAATTTACACTTTTAGTCCCTCAAAATCCAAAAATTACATCTAAGGTCCTTAAAGTTTAAAAATACAATAAAATACAACTTTTGGTCCTTGTGTAATTGTGTTATGACAAGTTTGGTCCTTGTAAGAAGTTTGGAAAAGCTACATGATCAGTCCTTGAAGTTTGGCAAAATTACACTTTTGGTCCTTGTTTACTAAACCAAACCAAACGGAAAATCCAATATACTAGGCCCAAAATCCAAATCCAACCCAACTGCTAGCCCAAACCCATTTCTGCCTTGACCCTTGCACCTTGACCCCCAGGTCACAACCTCCTTTTGACCCCAGCCATATCTATTTTGGACCCCCGTGTTATTAATTCTGTGGTCAAACGAAGTCAAACCCAAGAGATAAAACGCGCCCAAATACCGTGTACTGTAGCAGTGTCTCTCCCACTTCTGTTTACCCAAAACCAGACCTGGTTTTCACTCCTTTTTCAACCCCCTTCCATGCTTTGTCCCCCCTCCACCTCATCTAAACAACAAACCCATTAATTGTCTCAACCAAATCCATTTAATGATAAAAACCTGCTAATGAGACTTTTGGCGCCAAAATGACATATGGCACTTTAGAGCAATCCAAGGGCTGGAAGATGGTGGGATCAAATCAGAGTACTGATGGGAAGATTTTTGGGTATAAAAGCAAGCAAGAAAGAGAGGAGCAGCCACTTTGGCCTTAAGCCTTAGTCAAGTAGTGTAGTTTTTAAAATGCTTTCCTTTAATTTCATGTCTTTTACATTTCAAATGTTGTAATCTCCTTTAAATTAGTGTAATGAAACTTTCCTTTCAGTTTAATTTCAAGTTATGTTCAGTTTTCAGTTTTGCATAATTTCCTTTAATTTTCAAATGTTTTAAATTTCATGTTTTGTGGTTGTTTGATGGACTCCATAAGTCTCAGAAGCTCTTGACAAAAGTTTTAAGGCTTTTAGATTCATTAAACATGCTTAGTCTTTTTAAATTCAGAAAATCACTAAAAAATGGAGAAAATCAATGAAAAATCAAAAATTTTGGGTTAATGAAGAAGATGGTGATGCAGGGTTGAATTTGGAATGCTCTGGGTATTAGGAGCTTATTGGTAAGCTAATAGGTGTAACCTTGTCCGTTTGTTCTAAGTCTCAGCTCATATCATCATGTAAGCCATTTTTCTCAATTTTTGCTTTTTACTGTTTTTATGCTTTTTATGCTTTAATTTTCATGTTTTCATGTTCTTCTGTTGTTGTTTAGTGATAATATAGCTTAATATAAGTTTGTTATGTTTTGGAATTTGGTTGTGCTTAACTTTCCATTTCGACTGTGTAAACTTGATTTTTGACAATCATGGTTTAAACCTTGTGTGACTACTTGTTTAAGCTTTTAAGGTCCTAATTTAACAGATGAAAGCCTGTGGATTTGATAAAATTGGTTTACTAAGTCATATGCATTGAAAAGTTTAATTAAATTCTATTTTAGAAGTGTTTGGATTTGCTAGGTTTAACTGTGTTAGAGTTTGTTTGAGTTGATGTTTGAACTTGTTGTATGTTACATATGTGTCTATAAACTCATTTCAGTCAAGAAATTGAGTCCTCATTCAAGCAAAAGTCAAAATCTTGTTTAAATCTTCATTAGCAGCTCACTGTTAGGATTTTGCAATACAAATCTCATCACAGTGATACATAAGTAGGATATTTAGCTTAATTTCATGTTCTTGTGTCTTAATACATCATATATAATCAGTGGTTTGATTTCTAAATTCATTTTAGTCAAACCTTCATGTTCTTGTAAAAAGTCAAGTTTTCAAATAGTCATTTTTGAATAAAAGTATAATTTTGTGTAGGATTCAGTTTTAAGTTTTAGTTTTAATCCTTTTGGGATTTCAAAGTTTGGTTGGTTTAGAAAAATACAAAAATACTAGTTCTCATTAACTCAGCTTATAGAGTACTTATTTTTTAGCTTATTTTGAGTGCCTGTTTGGAAATGATGCTCTGTGCACAGGTTTAGGAATCAAATTCACAAGCTTGCAAAAGCTTGTGGATTTGACCTTAGCTTGTGTATTTGGCTTCTTTGAGTAGTCTTTGTGGTCTTTTGTTTATGTGCATGATTATTTTGCAGTTTTTAGCTTATTTGATTAGCTTAATAATCCAATTTATTTTGTCCCATTTTGCCCACTCAACTGAAGCAAACAGTTGAGTGGGTCTTGTTATCTAAGCTTCTTAAAAGCTCCTTATTGAGCTTGAGCTTGTGACTCTTGGCTTTTCAAAAAGCCAAGCAGTCCATCTCAATGCCTCAATTCAAGTTGAGCTCTTATTAGCTTATTTGATAAGTCCTTCAGAGCTTGTTGTTTGTGCATTCACAACAATGGACTGCTTATGCAGTCCATTTACACCATTTCCTTCAAGCTCTCATAAGCTCAATAGTGATCACTTTCCTGTGTAGCTTGGTTTTTTAGGAAGCTTAGCAAGCCAATTTTTGATCATGTGCTTATATCCAAGTTTGTGGCTCATTCACTAGGGCTGCAACATGCATTTGAGTTGTCCCAAAACTCAGCATTCACTGACTCAGCTTAAGCTGAGTCAGTGGTCTGGTAGCATTTTCATAAGCCTAGCAAAAGCTCATCAGTGGGTCCCACTTGATGAGCTTTGGCTTTTTGGCAACCCAACCAACCCATCTTGCTATCCCAATTTTCATTTTGGCCTTTTGAGCTTGTTCTATTAGCTTAATTGGCCATTACAAAAAGCTGCAAGGGGTGTTTGGTTCTGTTATATACTGTGAGAGCTTATTGGCTTATTTTGAGCTTATAGGTGATTGTCAGTGCACTAGCTTGTTCATTCTTGTCAATATAGCTTGTATGCATATAATTTTCACTTTCTTTTTCCTGTGGGGAGCTTATTACAGGTCCTTGAGGCCTCAATTCCATCCTAGTCAAGCCAAAAGCTTGATTGTCTAAACCATAAGCTCACACCTTTTCAGTCCATTTTTCTTGTTTATATTGTTGCATTGGACTTGTATATACCTTATTTTAGCTTTTGTTTTATCTGTATAGCTTATTTTGAGCTTATCATGAGCTTAAGCTCCAACAGTCAAGCCAAAAGCTTAACTGTTGGGGTCATAAGCTCATGCTATGCTTATTTCTTGGTTTGTATAGCTTATTTTTCATCACATGTATAATATCTATGTATAACTAGTCCAGAAAACAGAAAAGCCAAAAAGAAGTTCTTTTCAAGCTTAAGTGATAGCTTCTCTTTTGGAGCTTTTGCCCATTAGCTTATTTTTGTACATAAGCTGCCATTTTTATACTTTTCCTAGCTTCTTATATTTATTTTAGAATTTTGTAAAAAGTTTGAGATTTTTCTTTTACTGTTTAGTATTTTTTATAATTAAATATTAGTTTTTAATACTTTTTAATAGTTAATAATTATTAATAATTAGTATAATTGCATAATAAATATATTTTCTGTTTTAAAATTAGTTTTATAATATTTTAGATTTTTCTAAGTTTTAGTTTTATTTTTCCAGTTTTTTTTTATATATTTTCTAGTATTTAAGTATATTTTAAATAGTAAATAATTAATAATAAATAGAATAATTATGTAAAAAATACATTTTCAGTTTATAAATTCATTTTATGATATTTTAGATTTTTCAAATTATTTATTTCATTTATTTAAGTTAATTTTAGATTTTCTTATTATTTAATAAATTTTAATTCATTTAATTCATAATAATTAATTTAATAGAATAAAAATTTATTTTTATTTTCTAATAACTTTCTTATCTTTTTAAGATTCTAAAAATATGATTTTCACATTTGTGGGAGTTGTATTTGATAGAATTCACTTTTTATTTTGTTACATGTATATAATTATCACATATACGTTCTTGTTTTAGGTTTTTTAAGTTTTCTTACACTTTTATAATTTGTAAACTATATAATAGGTTTAATAAACAAAATCACAAACATCAATTGTAAATATAGTGATAGCGTTTATTTAATAGTTTTTATCTTTTATTTTATTTAATTTGCATTTAAGTCGCCTAGACTTGTAAATCTCTATTATAGTTATAGTCGTTTTGTTTTTTAAACGTTTACGTTTTAGTAACGTACGTTTGTATATCTTTTGCATTTTTAGGTTTCTGATTGTACGTTTTTAACGACATAGCTGTGACAGAGCTATTAATATTCACATTCCTAGTGTTAGTCAATCAGATTCCTGTTTTTGTACATTCTTGGTCACATCATTCTATCACACAGTCGTTGTATTCAGGATATCACACCTCACCAGGACATAAACGATTCAAGGTTATTTTTATCCTTGGTAAACTTGCATTTCTCTCCCGGGCTGTCGCCGTTTTATCATCTGTTACGGTTGACCGTTCGCAAGCGGTTGATAAGCGTGACGGAGAAATAAAAGAGGGTGGTCCGGGAGTGAATCAAATTTTGGCGCCGCTGCCGGGGAGGTGTGCTGCGTAACGTACTTGTGTTTTATATCTATCCCTTGTATTATATATATATAATATCATATTTTCATTTCAAAAACAATATAAAACACAAAAACATTTTTTCCTTTACACAACTTGCCCAGTTTGATAAGTCCCTCAGTTACAACATTTGGTTGTTGGCTGTTTACAGTTGCTGAGCTCTGTCAGACCCAGATTCCCTTTCGAGGGGCGGTTGTTAGGAATTTCTTTTGTACATATATATATAAACCTTCAAAAATACAAAAATATTTTCCATTTCTTTTTATAAAAATCAAAAATCAAAAAGATTCTTCTCGCCTTTTCTGAGTTTCTTTCTAAGATTCTTAGACTCATCTTAAGTGATGAATATTCATAATTCTGTGAGTGGCAATCCCACTCCAATTTCTCACCCAATCTTTGAGTGGCAATCCCACTCAGTTTCCCCATGAACCATTTAATTCGGGGTCAAGTCAAGCTAGTGACTTAGTTATCAAAAACAAGCCACACTATATGGATTTTCACCCATATTTCTGTCTTTTTCCCCTTTCTACCATCTAAGTGTGGGGGTAATAACCCACCTGTTGTATATATAAAAACTTTGAAAATTGTAAATATTGAAAAATAAAATAATTGTTGTGTTTCCATACTTTGAATATTGAGGACAATATTCATTTCTAAGTGTGGGGGGGAAATTCTGGCGAATTTGATCATAAATGTGCCCTTTTAGTCCCTTTTTCCCCCAAAATGGCCAAATTTAAAAAAAAAAATTTTTAGTGGAAGTACTATGTACTAAACACAACAAATGGTAATCAGTCCACCATGTTTGATAAACAAAGGATTGGCTAATCCAGGAGCAAACGGCTCTTGGTAAAGATTTCTCAAATCCGTTTATATGGCTTGCAATTTGCCCAAAATTGTATGGTATTCAACTCACCATATCCTAAAAAGTGAAGAGTTGGCTAGCCCGCAAGATTATGGCTTGTGGTAAAGGCAGTGGAAAAACCATAATTGGTAATCAGCTCACCAAAGATAATATTGATAATTTATCTAAGAGTTGGCTAGTCCAGAAGGGTACGGCTTCTGGTAAAGACGAATCAAATCCGTTTACAGCTTATGATTTGCTCAAAATCATTTGGTTATCAGTGTACCAAGGTTCTTACTTGAACTGAAACATTTGGCTACTCCAGAAGTGATGGCTTTTGGTAAAGAGTTTTTCAAATCCATCAAGGTTTTCTCAAAAGATTGCTAGGGACTAGCAATAGTTCAGTGTGGGGGATTTGATATGTGTCTAAATACACATATATTTGTATTATATAAACCCACAAAAACAACCAAAAACACACAAATGACTTTCAAAATGATACAAATTCATGAAAATGTGTTTTTATGTGATTCAGGTACAAAAGATTGAAAAACAAGTGAAACTTGATCAATTTCACAACAATTGTCGTTTTCAGTCCCTGGAGTTACACAAAATGTCAAAACTAGTCCCTAAATGTTTTAAATGAATGAAAAGTCAACTTAAGTCCTTGGGAAATCAAAAATGTTCACAAAACATCCCTGGATAAAAGTTTACACAAAATGGCAATTTTTACCCCTCAAGTTACAAAATTGGCAAAAATGGTCCCTGGGTATTCAAAACTTGGAATTTTACAAATAATACCCTTGTACTATGCATGATTGAAAATTTGGAACATTTTGATAAACTTTTGGGAATTTACACTTTTAGTCCCTCAAAATCCAAAAATTACATCTAAGGTCCTTAAAGTTTAAAAAAACAATAAAATACAACTTTTGGTCCTTGTGTAATTGTGTTATGACAAGTTTGGTCCTTGTAAGAAGTTTGGAAAAGCTACATGATCAGTCCTTGAAGTTTGGCAAAATTACACTTTTGGTCCTTGTTTACTAAACCAAACCAAACGGAAAATCCAATATACTAGGCCCAAAATCCAAATCCAACCCAACTGCTAGCCCAAACCCATTTCTGCCTTGACCCTTGCACCTTGACCCCCAGGTCACAACCTCCTTTTGACCCCAGCCATATCTATTTTGGACCCCCGTGTTATTAATTCTGTGGTCAAACGAAGTCAAACCCAAGAGATAAAACGCGCCCAAATACCGTGTACTGTAGCAGTGTCTCTCCCACTTCTGTTTACCCAAAACCAGACCTGGTTTTCACTCCTTTTTCAACCCCCTTCCATGCTTTGTCCCCCCTCCACCTCATCTAAACAACAAACCCATTAATTGTCTCAACCAAATCCATTTAATGATAAAAACCTGCTAATGAGACTTTTGGCGCCAAAATGACATATGGCACTTTAGAGCAATCCAAGGGCTGGAAGATGGTGGGATCAAATCAGAGTACTGATGGGAAGATTTTTGGGTATAAAAGCAAGCAAGAAAGAGAGGAGCAGCCACTTTGGCCTTAAGCCTTAGTCAAGTAGTGTAGTTTTTAAAATGCTTTCCTTTAATTTCATGTCTTTTACATTTCAAATGTTGTAATCTCCTTTAAATTAGTGTAATGAAACTTTCCTTTCAGTTTAATTTCAAGTTATGTTCAGTTTTCAGTTTTGCATAATTTCCTTTAATTTTCAAATGTTTTAAATTTCATGTTTTGTGGTTGTTTGATGGACTCCATAAGTCTCAGAAGCTCTTGACAAAAGTTTTAAGGCTTTTAGATTCATTAAACATGCTTAGTCTTTTTAAATTCAGAAAATCACTAAAAAATGGAGAAAATCAATGAAAAATCAAAAATCTTGGGTTAATGAAGAAGATGGTGATGCAGGGTTGAATTTGGAATGCTCTGGGTATTAGGAGCTTATTGGTAAGCTAATAGGTGTAACCTTGTCCGTTTGTTCTAAGTCTCAGCTCATATCATCATGTAAGCCATTTTTCTCAATTTTTGCTTTTTACTGTTTTTATGCTTTTTATGCTTTAATTTTCATGTTTTCATGTTCTTCTGTTGTTGTTTAGTGATAATATAGCTTAATATAAGTTTGTTATGTTTTGGAATTTGGTTGTGCTTAACTTTCCATTTCGACTGTGTAAACTTGATTTTTGACAATCATGGTTTAAACCTTGTGTGACTACTTGTTTAAGCTTTTAAGGTCCTAATTTAACAGATGAAAGCCTGTGGATTTGATAAAATTGGTTTACTAAGTCATATGCATTGAAAAGTTTAATTAAATTCTATTTTAGAAGTGTTTGGATTTGCTAGGTTTAACTGTGTTAGAGTTTGTTTGAGTTGATGTTTGAACTTGTTGTATGTTACATATGTGTCTATAAACTCATTTCAGTCAAGAAATTGAGTCCTCATTCAAGCAAAAGTCAAAATCTTGTTTAAATCTTCATTAGCAGCTCACTGTTAGGATTTTGCAATACAAATCTCATCACAGTGATACATAAGTAGGATATTTAGCTTAATTTCATGTTCTTGTGTCTTAATACATCATATATAATCAGTGGTTTGATTTCTAAATTCATTTTAGTCAAACCTTCATGTTCTTGTAAAAAGTCAAGTTTTCAAATAGTCATTTTTGAATAAAAGTATAATTTTGTGTAGGATTCAGTTTTAAGTTTTAGTTTTAATCCTTTTGGGATTTCAAAGTTTGGTTGGTTTAGAAAAATACAAAAATACTAGTTCTCATTAACTCAGCTTATAGAGTACTTATTTTTTAGCTTATTTTGAGTGCCTGTTTGGAAATGATGCTCTGTGCACAGGTTTAGGAATCAAATTCACAAGCTTGCAAAAGCTTGTGGATTTGACCTTAGCTTGTGTATTTGGCTTCTTTGAGTAGTCTTTGTGGTCTTTTGTTTATGTGCATGATTATTTTGCAGTTTTTAGCTTATTTGATTAGCTTAATAATCCAATTTATTTTGTCCCATTTTGCCCACTCAACTGAAGCAAACAGTTGAGTGGGTCTTGTTATCTAAGCTTCTTAAAAGCTCCTTATTGAGCTTGAGCTTGTGACTCTTGGCTTTTCAAAAAGCCAAGCAGTCCATCTCAATGCCTCAATTCAAGTTGAGCTCTTATTAGCTTATTTGATAAGTCCTTCAGAGCTTGTTGTTTGTGCATTCACAACAATGGACTGCTTATGCAGTCCATTTACACCATTTCCTTCAAGCTCTCATAAGCTCAATAGTGATCACTTTCCTGTGTAGCTTGGTTTTTTAGGAAGCTTAGCAAGCCAATTTTTGATCATGTGCTTATATCCAAGTTTGTGGCTCATTCACTAGGGCTGCAACATGCATTTGAGTTGTCCCAAAACTCAGCATTCACTGACTCAGCTTGAGCTGAGTCAGTGGTCTGGTAGCATTTTCATAAGCCTAGCAAAAGCTCATCAGTGGGTCCCACTTGATGAGCTTTGGCTTTTTGGCAACCCAACCAACCCATCTTGCTATCCCAATTTTCATTTTGGCCTTTTGAGCTTGTTCTATTAGCTTAATTGGCCATTACAAAAAGCTGCAAGGGGTGTTTGGTTCTGTTATATACTGTGAGAGCTTATTGGCTTATTTTGAGCTTATAGGTGATTGTCAGTGCACTAGCTTGTTCATTCTTGTCAATATAGCTTGTATGCATATAATTTTCACTTTCTTTTTCCTGTGGGGAGCTTATTACAGGTCCTTGAGGCCTCAATTCCATCCTAGTCAAGCCAAAAGCTTGATTGTCTAAACCATAAGCTCACACCTTTTCAGTCCATTTTTCTTGTTTATATTGTTGCATTGGACTTGTATATACCTTATTTTAGCTTTTGTTTTATCTGTATAGCTTATTTTGAGCTTATCATGAGCTTAAGCTCCAACAGTCAAGCCAAAAGCTTAACTGTTGGGGTCATAAGCTCATGCTATGCTTATTTCTTGGTTTGTATAGCTTATTTTTCATCACATGTATAATATCTATGTATAACTAGTCCAGAAAACAGAAAAGCCAAAAAGAAGTTCTTTTCAAGCTTAAGTGATAGCTTCTCTTTTGGAGCTTTTGCCCATTAGCTTATTTTTGTACATAAGCTGCCATTTTTATACTTTTCCTAGCTTCTTATATTTATTTTAGAATTTTGTAAAAAGTTTGATATTTTTCTTTTACTGTTTAGTATTTTTTATAATTAAATATTAGTTTTCAATACTTTTTAATAGTTAATAATTATTAATAATTAGTATAATTGCATAATAAATATATTTTCTGTTTTAAAATTAGTTTTATAATATTTTAGATTTTTCTAAGTTTTAGTTTTATTTTTCCAGTTTTTTTTTATATATTTTCTAGTATTTAAGTATATTTTAAATAGTAAATAATTAATAATAAATAGAATAATTATGTAAAAAATACATTTTCAGTTTATAAATTCATTTTATGATATTTTAGATTTTTCAAATTATTTATTTCATTTATTTAAGTTAATTTTAGATTTTCTTATTATTTAATAAATTTTAATTCATTTAATTCATAATAATTAATTTAATAGAATAAAAATTTATTTTTATTTTCTAATAACTTTCTTATCTTTTTAAGATTCTAAAAATATGATTTTCACATTTGTGGGAGTTGTATTTGATAGAATTCACTTTTTATTTTGTTACATGTATATAATTATCACATATACGTTCTTGTTTTAGGTTTTTTAAGTTTTCTTACACTTTTATAATTTGTAAACTATATAATAGGTTTAATAAACAAAATCACAAACATCAATTGTAAATATAGTGATAGCGTTTATTTAATAGTTTTTATCTTTTATTTTATTTAATTTGCATTTAAGTCGCCTAGACTTGTAAATCTCTATTATAGTTATAGTCGTTTTGTTTTTTAAACGTTTACGTTTTAGTAACGTACGTTTGTATATCTTTTGCGTTTTTAGGTTTCTGATTGTACGTTTTTAACGACATAGCTGTGACAGAGCTATTAATATTCACATTCCTAGTGTTAGTCAATCAGATTCCTGTTTTTGTACATTCTTGGTCACATCATTCTATCACACAGTCGTTGTATTCAGGATATCACACCTCACCAGGACATAAACGATTCAAGGTTATTTTTATCCTTGGTAAACTTGCATTTCTCTCCCGGGCTGTCGCCGTTTTATCATCTGTTACGGTTGACCGTTCGCAAGCGGTTGATAAGCGTGACGGAGAAATAAAAGAGGGTGGTCCGGGAGTGAATCAGTGTGGAACTTTCACGTGCTTCAAATGTTTGTCCAAACATCTTGAATGAAAGTCCGATGGAGATTGTTTCTTCCACTTTGCTTCCCCATGGACCAATGAATTCGGGGTCGAGTCAAGCTAGCGACTCGGTAATCAAAAACAGTAGTTAAACATGGGTTTTCACCCATGTGTACCACCCTAGTGTGGGGGAGTTGCCCACCGCTGTTGTATATAAGTTTAAAAAAAAAAAAAAAAATCAAATAATGGCCGTAGTATTTCCCTTTTACGTTCTATGTTTCGGCATAACAGCCGGTACTTTGAATATTGAGGGCAATATTCATTTCTAGTGTGGGAGGGAATTCTCACGAATTTTATCATGTAATTATACCACCATATTCCCCCATTTTTGGCCAAAAAATTTTTTTTGGAGTAAGTGTTTTGCACTTACTCAGCTTACGGTTATCAGTCCGCCATGTCTAATAAACAAAAGGATTGGCTAATCCAGGAGCAAACGGCTCTTGGTAAAGATATCTCAAATCCGTTGACGGCTTGCAATTTGCCCAAAATTGTATGGTGTTCAGCTCACCAAATCTTTAATTAGTGAAGAGTTGGCTAGCCCGCAAGTTTATGGCTTGTGGTAAAGGCAGTTGGAAAACCATAATTGGTAATCGACTCACCAAAGATATTTTATCTAAGAGTTGGCTAGTCCAGAAGAAAACGGCTTCTGGTAAAGACAAATCAAATCCGTTGGAAGCTGGTGATTTGCTCAAAATCATATGGTTATCAGTGTACCATAGTTCTTACTTGAACTGAAACATTTGGCTACTCCAGAAGTAATGGCTTTTGGTAAAGAGATTCAAATCCATTATGTTTTCTCAAAAGATTGCTAGGGACTAGCAATGGTTTAGTGTGGGGGATTGATGAGTGTGTAAAAACTCATCATTTTTGGTCAAGTCTGAACTGCAAAACATTTAAAAACACTCAGAAATGCATCAAAATACTGAAAATATCTCAAAATTGTGTTTTATATGTTTCAGATGCAAAATTATTGAAAACAAATTAAAAACGAACAAAGTTTGCATAATTGGCAGTTTCAGTCCCCCAACTTTCAAAAATGGCAAAACAAGTCCTCGGGATTTTCAAAAATGGAAAATATTATTTATGACCCTTGGTTAATAAAGTTTGTCATTTATGGTCCTTATAATAATCTTTGGAAAGTTACAGCCTTGGTCCCTGCAGTTTCGAATTATACACGTTTGGTCCCTTAAATACACATTGGACTCAAATCTAATCCTATCTAAACCCTTTCTACACCCATTAACCCCCTTCCAAATAACCCTTTGAACCCCCACATCCCCACTTGAACCCTCCACCTTAACCATTTGACCCTTCTCCCACAGGAATAAAAACCACACCTACGACCCCCTTTTCCCTCTTCCTTCTTCTTGCTTTATCTGCTTCCCAGAAAACTCACACTCACCCTATTACCCAAAATCCCTTCACCCAAAACACTCAATCCCTCAACCTTCTCTATTACCCAGTTACCCCCAAATCCCAAACCCACTATCCCTCTTCCCCAAATGCCACGGTGGAAATCCATGTCAAAAAGACTCAATGGAGGGCTCAGATTCATGCTCATGTGTACTGATGAGTGTGATAACGCTACACGCGTCGTTCGGGGTCAAGGAAACTTCCTTTTCTTCGAGCAAGTTTTATAACACCCTAGGCAGTGAACCTAATCGTTGTAGTGTAGTAATTAGGGTAAGCCACGGGTATTGATATCGTTCTCTAGGGGAATAGGAATGCTAGTAGGGAGTTACTACGCTAAGGTTAAGGTTGAGGAAGATTATTTTTTATCTTTTTATATTTTATGAAAATGGAAAGGTACGAATCTCGGGTATTGGATTTGGGGGGTTGGTATTTCTACCGATTACTTCTACTATTATCTAATTATCTAAACTAAGGTTGTGGGAGTCTATGTCTAATTAATGTGTGCTCGTATGATAGTTTAAAGATGTGTTTACTTAGTTTGTATTACTCCTTAATTATCTCCTATTGATGGTTGAGTGTCACGTCTTATTCCTAGTTGCGTTGTGTTTCTAAAGTTGTAGGGTATGCGTTTCTCCCTAACTCTTTGAAATTACCAAAGGGTCTTGTCTACAAATCCACTTAGAGATTATAGACTCCTACTCTAAGGCACTCTTCGGATGTTTTAGCCTACAATCACTCAGGTAATCATACTCTAAGGTTCACAAAGATGAATCAAGCATTAAGTACACAACGAATGACCTATCGCATTACTAGATCATTAGTCAACTAAGATAAGAAACAACCAATCAATATTCAATATTTAAGTTTCATACTTCCTAAGCAAACACACAAATAAATTAGCCGGACATGGAGAACATGCAAGCATACACACAAATAATCAAAGACATAATTGAATTAATGAAGCAAAGACTTATCTTGGTGTAAGATAGGGTTAAAAACCCTAAAATACTGTACAAGACACCTTAGGTTCGGTTTTAGGTTTTTACTCCAAAGACTCTCCACACAAAGACTGAAAAATTCGGATTCTATATATAAGATTACAATTGCGACGGCGTCACCTTATGTTTAGTGACGCCGTCGTGTCGCCGCCATTAGGGTTTCGTCTTGGCCACGTTAACCTTGCGACGGCGTCACCTTATGTCCGTGACGCCGTCCTCTTCAGCTTCTGACGTCGTCTGGATCGCATCTAGGCCGTCTGAGTAGCGACGGCCTACTCTTTCACAACTAGACGCCGTCTCTTGAAAACACGAGTTTTGCGTTCTGACCCGTCACAATAATTCTCCGACGGCGTCGCAAATAGAATCTGACGCCGTCGCCTTCTACATTCAGCGACTGTGAGTGTCTGATTTCGACTTTGGCCATTTTCTTCATATATTCGCGCCTTTCTGTCCAAATAAGTGCCATTCCAGCATTTTGCCTTCACGAGACCTAAAAAGTGAAAAGGAACGATATTAAGCAATAACGGATACAAAAGTGATCAAATAAGGACTTAAACGACCCCTCAAAATGGTACCTTTTAAAACCTTATCAGAGTGTCTAAATACTCATCATTTTTGTATAATCTAAACTGCAAAATCATCTGAAAACACTCAGAAACACATCAAAATGATCAAAATATCACAAATTAGTGTTTTATGTGTTTTGAATGCAAAAATATCAAAATCAGATGAAAAATATATAAAGTTTGCAAAATTGGCAGTTTTAGTCCCCCAAGTTTTAAAAGTTGTCAAATCTAGTCCCTGGAATTCAAAAATGTGAAGTTTTGTCATTCAAGGTCCCTGAAGTATTCTAAGTTATCAAAAATGGCCCTTGAATGATTCTTTGGTCAATTGGCAAGAAAGGTCCTCAAACTTTGGAAAATTGCAAAATTAGTCCTTGGACCTTTTAAAATGGATTTTATGCAAAAAGGATCCTTGTTTTATCAATGTTTGACATGATTGGTCCTTGTGAGAAGTTTGGAAAAGTTCACTTTCAGTCCTTGAAGTTTGGTCGAATTGCATTTTTGGTCCTTATAATATCAATAAACCAAACCGGACCTTTTAATATCAAACCCAAACATATCACAACCCAAATCCAATCCATTATTCGGCTGGCCCAAAACCCAAGCCCAACCCACACCTTGACCCTTGAACCTTGACCCCCAGGCCAAAACCCATTTTTGGACCCCCTGTTATTATTAATATTCGGTTCAAAATTAGATACGCGCCCAAACCACCTTCACTGTTCATCATCCTCACAAAGCCTGAAAACCAGATACCAGAGTGGTTTCTTCTCCACTTGCAGCCACCTTTTCAGCATTCTTATCCTTCCTTGTCCCCTCCTCCAACATATCCTTCCAAACTTCATTAATTAAAGAACCTGCTCAAAAGAAGAAAATGGCGCCAAAACTGCCATTTGTCAAAAATGATGAGTTGGATGATTTCAATGGTCAAGATGAAGTGGGAAAGATTCAGAGGTCAAAAATGAAGTCACAAAAGTCTATAAAGAGTAGCTTAGATGTATTGTATCTATCTATCTAGTGTAATCTTAATTTTCTTTAGTCGTTTTTTTTATCTAAGCTTTCTAAGTGTATGATTTCAATTCCAAGTACTCTGTCTAAGTTTCTTAAGTGTAATTGAATCCTTTTCAATAATAAATTTCAAGTTTTCAGTATCAATTTCAGTTTATGCATTTTTCATTCAAAAATCTCAATTTATGCTAATGTTGTTGTTTGTTGTTTATATGGACTGAGTTAGCTCACTTAAGCTCCTAGAAAGCTTAATCAAGCTTTTAGATACACTTAAAATCAGTTTAGAGTCAAAAACAGAAAATCACCAAAAATCCAAATTAAATACTTGAAAAATCAAAAATCACTTGGAGATGATGTACACAGCTGGAGCAGGGTAAATCATGGATGGCCTTGGGTTAGTAGCTTATTGGTAAGCTTATAGGGGTGTTCATTGGTCCTTGATCTCAGTTTGCAGTTGGAAATCCATTTGTAAGCTTTTTGACCAAATTGGCATTTTACTGTTACAGTTGTTAATTAGTTTACATTTCTGTTTCTTTGTGTTCATTAGGCATAGTTAAGTTGAATTAATCATTAAAATCAGTAGATTGTTCTTTCAAATTTGTGTTTTGTGAAAATTCCATTTTGACAGTTAAAGTAGCAAAGTCTTAATTCTTGTGTTTCATGTTGTTAAAACTGTTTTTTCATGTTTCTTTAATCTCACTTAATGATAATATAGAGTCTACAATTAAGTTTATGGTTTACAATTGTGATTTGGTTTGAAAAACATCAAAACAGTCAAGTGAAATGGTGTTTGGTTAACTGTGTTATTGGGTGTGTTTGTTGTTACTTAATGTTGTTCTGAGTCACATACACCTTTAATAACTCATACAAGTCATAAAATCAAGTCCTTGTTAGCAAAAAGTCAAAATCTCATTGGATCACATCTTTATGGATAACTGTTGGATTTTTAGGATATAAAATCTTGATTTTGTGTTTAAAAGTTGTTAATCTTGCTCTAATTAGTCTTAACATACTTCAAAACAACATATTCAGTGATTAGTATTGAATCAAAGTTCATCTAAGTCAAACTTTTGGTTTTGAACAAAAGTCAAAATTTCACTTGGGTCGTTTTTGAATAAAAAAGATAATTTCATTGTGTGTTTATTAATAGGATCCAGCTTATAATCTTTTGGATTTTTAAAGTCTAGTTGCTAAAGAAAAATACAAAAATGCTAGTTCTTTATTTCTCAGCTCTTTAAGTGCTTATTTTACTGCTTTTGGTGGACACCTGTCTGAGATAAGTGCCCTGTGCACAGTTGATAGATCCAACTTGATAAGCTCACATAGAGCTTATTAGTTGTTCAAATCTTGTGTTCTCTGGTTCTTTGGAAAGCCAACCTGGCCATCTTGAAGTATCAAGTTTGGTTTTTCACTTTGGAACTTGTTTGCTAGGGCTGCAACAAGCCTCAAGCTTGTCCCATTTCTGTTTTAATCAAAAGTGCTTATTTGCTTGCTTATAGCTTATCAGTGTGCTTTTATGTCTCTTTTAGCTTTATTTTAGTTCATCTAGTTAGTTTACATCTACTTTAAGCTTTTGTTTCAGTTGGTTAGCTTGTTTGAGCTTATTTCACCCAATAAGCTCAAAAGCATAACTGTTGGGCTTTTAAGCCATCAAAACTGCTTATTGGTGATTTGTAAAATTTTTGTCTTTGTTAAAGTTTCATTATATCAGTATTAAAGTAGTTTTCAAAAAGAAAATCCAGAAAAACATCAATATAAAATCAGTGATAGCATTTATTTAATAGTTTTAGCTTTTTGATTTTTCTTTTTAGCTTATTAATAAGCAAATCTTGTTTTTCTATTTTTCTTAGGTTTCTGTCATTATATAGTATTTTTAGAAAAAGTTTCATATTTTTCTCTATTTTTTTAGTATTTATTGTAATTTTAATTAGTTAAAAATAGTAATTAATTAGTAATAAATAATTAAAAAGCATAAAAAATATCTTTTCTGTTTTAAAATTAGTTTTATCATATTTTAGATTTTTCAAAGTTAAAATTTTATTTTTCCAAGTTTATTTTATATTTTCTAGTATTTAAGTGTATTTTAAATAGTTATTAATTAGTAATAATTAAATAAAAAGTGTGAAAAATATATTTTTAGTCTTAAAATTAGTTTTATAGTATTTTAGATTTTTCTGAATCATAAGTTTATTTTTCTAGCCTTATTTTGTATTTTCTTCTAATTTAGAGTATTTAATCAATAGTTAAAATAGTTTTTAATTAATAATAATTAATTAAATAGTGTTAAAAATAATTTTCTTTTTCTAATAATTTTCTTTTATTCTTAGGATTCCAAAAATGTCATTTTTATATTTTTAGGTCTTTTATTTCTCAGATTCACTTTTTATTTTGTACGTATACGTAGTTATTAAACTCACGTTTACGTTTCTTTTATCTGATTGTTGTGCTTTCCTGTTTTGTACTCCATTCCATTCCAATCAATCAGTAGTGTAATAATTCTAATCAAAACCTTTACAGATCACTATCCTTAGTGATCATTCTATCCTCTGAGTTTGATTTGACACACCATTGAGTCTCCGTGAGACTTAACGACCCGGGAATTTATTATATTCTCTGATCTTCATTGTATTTGTGTCTGAACTGTTTTAAGTCTGTTACGGCTGGTTATTCACAAGTGGCCAGTTTGTGTGATTAAGACTTGACTAGTTCAGCACAGATCAAATTTTGGCGCCGCTGCCGGGGAGGCTTTAGCGTGTGTTTAGCCATTTTCAGATCCATTGTTGCACATACCCACCATTTGTAAAAAGTTTTTGTAAAGTTATAAGAAAAACCAAAAAGTTCATTAACACTTTTCCTAAAGTGTTAAAAACACCAAAAAAAAAATAAAACAACAAAACAATCGTAGCGTTTTCTATCTTGTATTGTTTTTAAGGTGATTCTTAAAACAGTACGATTTGGTTAAACGGGACGATAACAAAAATATTGTCCAAAAGTTTTTGAACCCATCAGCACAAATCTTACCTACGTCTTTCTAGTGGTACTTAATATACATAAAAATCAACCACCGCAAATCAAGGCAAGTGCACTACCTAACTGGGGGTGCGACCATTAATAAGTTCCCGAACATCAGATTTAAAACTTGCCTTTGTGTCACTTGTGATTTGGTGTACCTTTTTCAAAGAAGCCATTTCATTTGTGATTATTGGTTAAGTTCACTTGTGTTTTGCCTCATTTGTTTTGAAAATTGATTTTTATACATAGTGCATGCGCACTCGTTCTTCCAGTTCTACAAGTCCACTTTCTGAACTTGGAAAGATTCCTCGTAGACGTAGAGGACGTTCAGCTCCTTCAGCCGTGACTGAGGAACGTCTACCACCACCACCTCCTGTCGAAATGGCAGAAGACAAACCGATGAATGAGCTTCTCCAGGCACCCATCGAGGGATACGGAGATGCCATTGTTGTTCCAGCCATCGTAGCTGACACTTTTGAGCTCAAAACTGGGTTGCTCAATCTAGTAACCCAAAGCCAATTCTATGGTTTTGAGCGGGATGATCCTCATGCATACATTCGATGGTTTAACAAGATTGCATCTACCATCAAGTATAAGAATGTCCCACATGAAGCTATCAAGCTTCTTCTGTTCCCATTTTCTCTAGAGGGACAAGCCCGGAATTGGCTTGAGAAACAACCCCCTCGTTCTATAGAGACATGGGAAGATCTGGTCACCAAATTCGTTAACGAGTTCTATCCTCCATCCCGAACCACAAGTCTTAAGAATGAGATAATGAAATTTTCTCATAGATTTGATGAATCATTCGGGGAGGCATGGGATCGTTACAAAGAGTTGCTTCGCAAGTGTCCGCATCACGGTTTTACCGACTTAATGCAAATGGATACTTTCTACAATGGTCTCAATCAGACCAATCAAGACTCTTTGAATGCCTCCGCGGGAGGTAATTTCTTGAGCAAGACCACCAAAGAGGCCTTGCAAATCATTGAGAACAAATCTCAGGTCCGTCCTTTCAGAGCAAAGACATATCAGTCTCATGCTGGACCTTCTTCTTCTTCATCCCCCGTGAGTACATCTAGCACCGATGCTAAGATTGATAAACTCACAGACATTGTTCAGGCTTTGGTTCTTGCTAACCAGAAGAAAGTCTCCTTCACTCAGACACCAACACATGCTGAAGTGAAGAAAGTTGAGAGTTGTGTCAGTTGTGGTGGTCCTCATGCTTACTACAATTGTACTGCCACCGATGGTAGTCCTTTTGAAGCAAATGCTCTAGCCGGTAGTTCACAGCAAGGAGGTAATCAATACCGTCCTTAAAATGAACCACACTACCGTGCTAACACTAATCAGGCACCACCCGGTTTCAACCAGAATCATAACATGCACAACCGGAATCAAAACCAACCTAGAATGAACCAAGGTTATCAAAACCAAGGTAATTTCTATCCTGGACCCAATCAAGGTTTCCAACATCAGGGGAACCTTCATCAAAACAATTTCAATCGAGGGAATCAATTTCATGGGAATATGAATCCTAATCAAGGGAATTTTGGTCATAATCAAAACATACGACCTCAAATTATCCCTCCAGCTCCTCCCGTCATTACTCCTCCAGTACCATCATCTGATGAGTTACTGAAGCAGTTCATGAAATCCCAAGATGAAATGAACAGGTTGTTGGTCAGTCAGATTGCTGATCTGAAGAAGTCTTTAAATGATCGACCCTCGGGCTCAGGTACTTTACCGAGCAACACGATCGCTAACCCGAGGGGCGATGCCAAGGCGATCACAACCCGAAGTGGTGTTTCATACACTGGACCTGCTGTTCCTACTACCTCTTCTTCTTCTTCTCTCCCTAAGGTAGTGGAAAGTGAACCGAGGACACACAATGGACCTACGACTCCAATGCCTCCTCCACCAGTGCCAATGAGTCAAGTTACCAAGGATCCAAAGGACAAGGTGCATTATTCAAGCCCACGAAGTACAGCACACGTCCTACCTTCGGTAGTCCATCCTCAAGTTGTCCAGAAACCCAAGTCTAATCCAGGAGTTGTTTTTGAACCACCTGTAGCTCCCGTTGAAAATACCAAATCCAAATCTTCTATTCCTTACCCATCACGTTTGAATGAGCAAAAGCTCCGCGAGAAAGCTAGTCATCAAATGGATAATTTTTTCCAAATAGTTACATTTTGACATAAGCTTTGCGGATGCTATCATGCTGATGCCCAAGTTTGCATCGACTCTCAAACACATGTTAAGCAATAAGGAAAAGCTGTTTGAAATGGCTAAGACTCCTCTTAACGAGAACTGCTTTGCAGTTATCCTGAAGAAGCTTCCTGAAAAGCTTGGAGATCCTGGGAAATTTCTCTTACCTTATGTATTTCCAGGAATGGTTGAATGCTTTTCCCTAGCAGATCTTGGTGCAAGCATTAATCTTATGCCTTATTCAGTATGGAAGAAACTTTCTCTTCCGGAACTCACTCCTACATGCATGACTCTCGAGCTTGCAGATCGTACAATATCACGTCCTCTTGGCATTGCCGAGGACGTATTTGTGAAAGTAGGAAAGTTCCATTTTCCAGCTGACTTCGTGGTTGTTGATTTTGATGCCGATCATCGGGTTCCTCTCATTGTTGGTCGAGGATTCCTGAGAACGGGCCGTGCTCTCATAGATGTATTTGAGCAAGAAATCACATTACGTGTTGGTAATGAAGCTGTCACTTTTAACCTTGATCAGACTTCGAGGTACTCCGCAAATTATGATTCTGAGTCGGTTAACCGAATAGATATCATTGATGTTGCTTCTGAAGAGTACTCTCAAGAAGTTCTTGGTTATTCTCATAATTCTGTGAGTGGGGATACCACCACATCCTCCCATCCTATCATAGCCAATTCTACTCCTTCTCTCACTCCGTTTGAGGGAAGCAACTTCATCTTGAAAGAGATTGAAGCATACTTGGCTAGTGATTCTGTTCCATGGGAAATTGATCACGCTCCAATTGACATTGAGGGGGACATACTTCTCATTGAGAAGTTGCTTAATGATGATCCATCATCAGCCCCTCACACTAGTGATTCAATTCCTGATGAGATTAATCAAAATGAGATTAATCTGGAGGGAGATTTTCTTCTTGAGAAGTTGTTAAATCATGACATTTCTCCTCCTCTCCCTCCCGTCGAACTTCATAACAAGGAAATCAAATCAGTTGAGAAAACTGAAGAATTTCCTGAGGTTGAGCTTAAGGACTTACCACCTCATCTCGAGTATGCATTTCTTGAAGGTGATGATAAATTACCCGTCATTATTGCTAGAGATTTGAGTAAAGATGAAAAAGCTGCTCTCATAAAAATCTTGAAGTCACACAAGCAAGCAATTGCTTGGAAACTCTCCGACATTAAGGGTATCAACCCTGAGTTTTGTACTCACAAAATCTTGATGGAGGATGACTTTAAACCAGCAGTTCAACATCAGAGAAGAGTAAATCGAAAAATCCATGATGTTATCAAACAGGAGGTTATCAAACTTCTTGATGCAGGATTGATTTACCCGATCTCAGATAGTCCTTGGGTCAGCCCAATTCATTGTGTTCCGAAAAAGGGTGGCATTACTGTTGTCACAAATGAAGATAACGAGTTAATTCCAACTCGTCTGGTTACGGGATGGCGTGTGTGTATTGACTATCGTAAGTTAAATGACGCCACCCGTAAAGACCATTTTCCTCTACCCTTCATGGACCAGATGCTTGAGAGATTAGCAGGGAATGAGTACTATTGTTTCCTTGATGGTTTCTCGGGTTACTTTCAGATCCCCATTGATCCAAATGATCAAGAGAAAACCACATTCACCTGCCCATACGGAACTTTTGCCTACAAACGTATGCCTTTTGGCTTATGTAATGCTCCTGGCACGTTCCAACGATGTATGATGGCCATTTTCCACGACATGATCGGGGAAACGATGGAGGTGTTTATGGATGACTTCTCGGTCATTGGGGATTCGTTTCAAACATGTCTCTCCCATTTAGATAAAATGCTTCAAAGGTGTAAAGACACCAATCTTTGTCTAAACTGGGAGAAAAGCCACTTTATGGTCAAATAAGGCATAGTCCTTGGCCATAAGATTTCAAAGAACGGGATTGAGGTAGATAGAGCAAAAGTCGATGTTATTGCTAAATTACCTCATCCTACTACGGTCAAAGGTATTAGGAGTTTTTTAGGTCATGCTGGTTTCTATCGCAGATTCATAAAGGATTTTTCTAAAATCGCCCGGCCTATGACCCATCTTCTTGAAAAAGATGCTCCTTTTATCTTCTCTCCCGAGTGCATCATAGCTTTTGAAACATTGAAGAAAAAGCTTACTGAAGCACCCATTCTCGTTGCTCCCGACTGGGACTTGCCCTTTGAGCTCATGTGCGATGCAAGTGATTTTGCTATCGGGGCAGTCTTAGGGCAACGTAGAAACAAGCATTTTCAGCCTATTCACTACGCAAGTAAGACTATGACTGAAGCTCAAACTCACTACACCACCACAGAAAAAGAGCTATTAGCCGTGGTGTATGCATTTGAGAAGTTTCGGCCGTACTTAATCCTGACCAAATGTGTAGTGTATACGGATCACTCGGCTCTCAAATATCTCTTTGCAAAACAAGATGCAAAGCCGAGATTGCTCCGTTGGGTTCTCCTCCTCCAAGAATTTGATATCATCATACGTGATAAAAAAGGAGCTGAGAACCTGGCTGCTGATCATCTGTCCAGATTAGAAAACCCTCACCAAGATGTTTTCGAGAAAAAGGAAATAAATGAAACATTTCCTCTCGAGACACTCAATGCGGTTTCTTTTCGTGGAAATTCTTCTACCCCATGGTTTGCTGACTTCGCAAATTACCATGCGGGTAACTTCATTGTGAAAGGGATGTCGACCCAGCAGAAGAACAAATTCTTCAAAGATGTTAAACATTATTTCTGGGACGACCCTTTCTTGTTCAAAATCTGTGCGGATCAAGTCATCCGACGGTGTGTTTATGGACAGGAAGCTATTGACATTCTCACAGCTTGCCATGCTGGACCCACCGGGGGCCATCATAGTCCAAACTACACCGCCAAAAAGGTGTTTGATTCCGGGTTCTATTGGCCCACAAACTATAAGGATGCCCACGAATTTGTCAAAGCCTGTGACACTTGTCAACGTCATGGAAATATATCTCAAAGAAATGAAATGCCACAAAATGCCATTCAAGTTTGTGAGATATTTGACATATGGGGTATTGATTTTATGGGGCCATTTCCATCTTCTCATGGTAACAAGTACATACTCGTGGCTGTTGACTATCTGTCAAAATGGGTTGAAGCAAAAGCTTTACCCACCAATGATGCCCGAGTTGTTGTGAAATTTTTGAAATCTCTGTTTGCCAGGTTTGGAACTCCGAGAGCGATAATCAGTGATCGTGGTACACATTTTTGTAATGACCAATTTGAAAGAGTCATGCAAAAGTATGGTGTTACCCACCGTCTCTCTACTGCATACCACCCCCAAACAAGTGGGCAGGTGGAAGTTTCAAACCGTGGTCTTAAAAGGATTCTTGAAAGGACAGTAGGCGAAAATCGTGCATCCTGGTCGGATAAGCTTGATGACGCACTCTGGGCCTTCCGTACAGCTTTCAAAACACCCATCGGGTGTACTCCATACAAGCTAGTGTACGGAAAGGCATGTCATCTTCCGATTGAGTTAGAGCACAAGGCTTACTGGGCCTTAAAGCATGCAAACTTCGATATACAGACAGCCGGTGATCATAGAAAAGTTCAAATGAATGAACTAAATGAACTTCGTGATCAAGCTTATGAGAACTCTTTGATCTATAAACAAAAGACAAAGAAGATTCATGACTCTAAAATCAAGAACCGCATTTTCAACGTTGGTGATCGAGTCCTTCTTTTCAATTCCAGATTGAAGATTTTCTCGGGAAAGCTTAAGTCCCGTTGGTCTGGTCCATTCACCATTGCTAAGGTTTATCCTTATGGTACCGTCGAGTTATCTCAACCCGATGGTCCTAATTTTAAAGTGAATGGTCATCGAGTGAAGCATTACTTTGGAGAGGACATTCCCCCTGTGGTTGTCCCGGATTTACAAACATTCCCCATGAACCAATGAATGCGGGGATCGAGTCAAGCTAGCGACTCGGTAATCAAAAACAGTAGCTAAACATGGGTTTTCACCCGTGTGTACCACCCTAGTGTGGGGGAGTTGCCCCACATGTTATATATATATATCTTAAAAAAAAAAAAAAAAAAAAAAAAAAAAAAAAAAAAAAAAAAAAATCTTCTTTCTAAATAATGGCCGTAGTATTTCCCTTTTACGTTCTTTGTTTCGGCATAACAGCCGGTACTTTGAATATTGAGGGCAGTATTCAATTCTAAGTGTGGGGGGGGAATTCTCACGAATTTCATATATTATCTACCCAAGGCAAAAGTTCAATATAGATCCAAAATTTACCATAGATCCAATGAACCAATAATAGCCATTCATTTTTTTATTATAATAAACTTTCACCATTTTTTAAAAAATTAAATATCTCGCAAACCGTTAATCGTTACGCGATAAAAATTATACCATCGCGCCGAGAATTAAATTATCTTTCTATAGATATGCACTACTATATATTTTTAACAATTTTTTTTTTCAAAATTTCGGTCAACAAAAATCATATATGATTTATGAAAATCATATATGATTCGATTTTTACGAATCATATATGATTCGTAAAAATCATATATGATTCATAAAAATCGAATCATACATGATTTTTGAAAATCATATATGATTCGTAAAAATCATATATGATTTTTTCGGACGGAATTTTTGAAAAAAAATGTTTGTCGAAAATATATAAAAGTGTATATCTATAGAAAGATAATTTAATTCTCGTCGCGATGGTGTATTTTTTATATTTTGAAAATTTACCGTTTGTAAGATATGTTGTTTTAAAAAAAAAGGTGAAAAATGATTTTTTATTAATTTAGATAAAAGATGGAGGGCTATGATTGGTTCATTTGTTCTATGGCAAATATGGGTTCTATATTGATCTCAACTCATCTACCCAATTCCCCCGTTTTTGGCCAAAATTTTTTTTTTTTTTTGAGTAAGTGTTATACACTTACTCAGCTTGGTTATCAGTCCGCCTGGTCTGTAAGACAAAAGGATTGGCTAATCCAGGAGCAAACGGCTCTTGGTAAAGATTTCTCAAATCCGTTTATATGGCTTGCAATTTGCCCAAAATTGTATGGTTCTCAACTCACCATATCCTAAAAAGTGAAGAGTTGGCTAGCCCGCAAGGTTATGGCTTGTGGTAAAGGCAGTGGAAAATCCATAATTGGTAATCAGCTCACCAAAGATAATATTGATAATTTATCTAAGAGTTGGCTAGTCCAGAAGGGTACGGCTTCTGGTAGAGACTAATCAAATCCGTTTACAGCTTATGATTTGCTCAAAATCATTTGGTTATCAGTGTACCAAGGTTCTTACTTGAACTGAAACATTTGGCTACTCCAGAAGTGATGGATTTTGGTAAAGAGTTTTTAAAATCCATTAAAGTTCTAAATCATTGCTAGAGACTAGCAATATCTCAGTGTGGGGGATTGATGAGTGTCTAAATACTCATCATTTTTGTATAATCTAAACTGCAAAATCATCTGAAAACACTCAGAAACACATCAAAATGATCAAAATATCACAAATTAGTGTTTTATGTGTTTTGAATGCAAAAATATCAAAATCAGATGAAAAATGTATAAAGTTTGCAAAATTGGCAGTTTTAGTCCCCCAAGTTTTAAAAGTTGTCAAATCTAGTCCCTGGAATTCAAAAATGTGAAGTTTTGTCATTCAAGGTCCCTGAAGTATTCTAAGTTATCAAAAATGGCCCTTGAATGATTCTTTGGTCAATTGGCAAGAAAGGTCCTCAAACTTTGGAAAATTGCAAAATTAGTCCTTGGACCTTTTAAAATGGATTTTATGCAAAAAGGATCCTTGTTTAATCAATGTTTGACATGATTGGTCCTTGTGAGAAGTTTGGAAAAGTTCACTTTCAGTCCTTGAAGTTTGGTCGAATTGCATTTTTGGTCCTTATAATATCAATAAACCAAACCGGACCTTTTAATATCAAACCCAAACATATCACAACCCAAATCCAATCCATTATCCGGCTGGCCCAAAACCCAAGCCCAACCCACACCTTGACCCTTGAACCTTGACCCCCAGGCCAAAACCCATTTTTGGACCCCCTGTTATTATTAATATTCGGTTCAAAATTAGATACGCGCCCAAACCACCTTCACTGTTCATCATCCTCACAAAGCCTGAAAACCAGATACCAGAGTGGTTTCTTCTCCACTTGCAGCCACCTTTTCAGCATTCTTATCCTTCCTTGTCCCCTCCTCCAACATATCCTTCCAAACTTCATTAATTAAAGAACCTGCTCAAAAGAAGAAAATGGCGCCAAAACTGTCATTTGTCAAAAATGATGAGTTGGATGATTTCAATGGTCAAGATGAAGTGGGAAAGATTCAGAGGTCAAAAATGAAGTCACAAAAGTCTATAAAGAGTAGCTTAGATGTATTGTATCTATCTATCTAGTGTAATCTTAATTTTCTTTAGTCGTTTTTTTTATCTAAGCTTTCTAAGTGTATGATTTCAATTCCAAGTACTCTGTCTAAGTTTCTTAAGTGTAATTGAATCCTTTTCAATAATAAATTTCAAGTTTTCAGTATCAATTTCAGTTTATGCATTTTTCATTCAAAAATCTCAATTTATGCTAATGTTGTTGTTTGTTGTTTATATGGACTGAGTTAGCTCACTTAAGCTCCTAGAAAGCTTAATCAAGCTTTTAGATACACTTAAAATCAGTTTAGAGTCAAAAACAGAAAATCACCAAAAATCCAAATTAAATACTTGAAAAATCAAAAATCACTTGGAGATGATGTACACAACTGGAGCAGGGTAAATCATGGATGGCCTTGGGTTAGTAGCTTATTGGTAAGCTTATAGGGGTGTTCATTGGTCCTTGATCTCAGTTTGCAGTTGGAAATCCATTTGTAAGCTTTTTGACCAAATTGGCATTTTACTGTTACAGTTGTTAATTAGTTTACATTTCTGTTTCTTTGTGTTCATTAGGCATAGTTAAGTTGAATTAATCATTAAAATCAGTAGATTGTTCTTTCAAATTTGTGTTTTGTGAAAATTCCATTTTGACAGTTAAAGTAGCAAAGTCTTAATTCTTGTGTTTCATGTTGTTAAAACTGTTTGTTCATGTTTATTTAATCTCACTTAATGATAATATAGAGTCTACAATTAAGTTTATGGTTTACAATTGTGATTTGGTTTGAAAAACATCAAAACAGTCAAGTGAAATGGTGTTTGGTTAACTGTGTTATTGGGTGTGTTTGTTGTTACTTAATGTTGTTCTGAGTCACATACACCTTTAATAACTCATACAAGTCATAAAATCAAGTCCTTGTTAGCAAAAAGTCAAAATCTCATTGGATCACATCTTTATAGATAACTGTTGGATTTTTAGGATATAAAATCTTGATTTTGTGTTTAAAAGTTGTTAATCTTGCTCTAATTAGTCTTAACATACTTCAAAACAACATATTCAGTGATTAGTATTGAATCAAAGTTCATCTAAGTCAAACTTTTGGTTTTGAACAAAAGTCAAAATTTCACTTGGGTCGTTTTTGAATAAAAAAGATAATTTCATTGTGTGTTTATTAATAGGATCCAGCTTATAATCTTTTGGATTTTTAAAGTCTAGTTGCTAAAGAAAAATACAAAAATGCTAGTTCTTTATTTCTCAGCTCTTTAAGTGCTTATTTTACTGCTTTTTGTGGACACCTGTCTGAGATAAGTGCCCTGTGCACAGTTGATAGATCCAACTTGATAAGCTCACATAGAGCTTATTAGTTGTTCAAATCTTGTGTTCTCTGGTTCTTTGGAAAGCCAACCTGGCCATCTTGAAGTATCAAGTTTGGTTTTTCACTTTGGAACTTGTTTGCTAGGGCTGCAACAAGCCTCAAGCTTGTCCCATTTCTGTTTTAATCAAAAGTGCTTATTTGCTTGCTTATAGCTTATCAGTGTGCTTTTATGTCTCTTTTAGCTTTATTTTAGTTCATCTAGTTAGTTTACATCTACTTTAAGCTTTTGTTTCAGCTGGTTAGCTTGTTTGAGCTTATTTCACCCAATAAGCTCAAAAGCATAACTGTTGGGCTTTTAAGCCATCAAAACTGCTTATTGGTGATTTGTAAAATTTTTGTCTTTGTTAAAGTTTCATTATATCAGTATTAAAGTAGTTTTCAAAAAGAAAATCCAGAAAAACATCAATATAAAATCAGTGATAGCATTTATTTAATAGTTTTAGCTTTTTGATTTTTCTTTTTAGCTTATTAATAAGCAAATCTTGTTTTTCTATTTTTCTTAGGTTTCTGTTATTATATAGTATTTTTAGAAAAAGTTTCATATTTTTCTCTATTTTTTTAGTATTTATTGTAATTTTAATTAGTTAAAAATAGTAATTAATTAGTAATAAATAATTAAAAAGCATAAAAAATATCTTTTCTGTTTTAAAATTAGTTTTATCATATTTTAGATTTTTCAAAGTTAAAATTTTATTTTTCCAAGTTTATTTTATATTTTCTAGTATTTAAGTGTATTTTAAATAGTTATTAATTAGTAATAATTAAATAAAAAGTGTGAAAAATATATTTTTAGTTTTAAAATTAGTTTTATAGTATTTTAGATTTTTCTGAATCATAAGTTTATTTTTCTAGCCTTATTTTGTATTTTCTTCTAATTTAGAGTATTTAATCAATAGTTAAAATAGTTTTTAATTAATAATAATTAATTAAATAGTGTTAAAAATAATTTTCTTTTTCTAATAATTTTATTTTATTCTTAGGATTCCAAAAATGTCATTTTTATATTTTTAGGTCTTTTATTTCTCAGATTCACTTTTTATTTTGTACGTATACGTAGTTATTAAACTCACGTTTACGTTTCTTTTATCTGATTGTTGTGCTTTCCTGTTCTGTACTCCATTCCATTCCAATCAATCAGTAGTGTAATAATTCTAATCAAAACCTTTACAGATCACTATCCTTAGTGATCATTCTATCCTCTGAGTTTGATTTGACACACCATTGAGTCTCCGTGAGACTTAACGACCCGGGAATTTATTATATTCTCTGATCTTCATTGTATTTGTGTCTGAACTGTTTTAAGTCTGTTACGGCTGGTCATTCACAAGTGGCCAGTTTGTGTGATTAAGACATGACTTGTTCAGCACAGATCATGTACCTACCCTATGGACGACTTGGATCATCTCAAGAAAGCACAAAGGTGTGTTTTTGCTTGGTTCATCTCACAAAGAAAGCACAAATACAAGAGACTAGAAGCCAGAAGTCAAATTTTTTTAGTTTAGTATAAATAGGCATTTTAGGATTTATGTAAAGACTAGTCTAGAAGTTCTGTTCTAGTCCCATTTTATGTTTCATTGTCCTTTAAATTTCCTGTAATGTTAATTTTTAAATGCAATTTAAATTGAAGTCTTTTATTCCATTGCAATTTCCATTTATCTTCAGGTTCTTGAAATTTGTCATTTGGTTCTAAATAGTGTTTGTTATCAGTTCTTTTAATTCATTTTAGGCTTTAGTTGAATAGGCAAGTCAGTTTTCCTAAATTCAAAGTCAAATAGTTTTGGAGAAATCTTTACTTCCCTTTAAAAGAATTTTTGAAATAGCATGAGTCATGGGTCAAAATTCACACTGTGACCCAGTTTGATCCTGAATTCAGTCGAATAGATTTTTGCAAGTTAGTTGGTCAAGTCTAAATCACAAGTTTAGATGTCAAAAGATCTTTGGTAGTTTTTTTTTTATTCAATCTGTATGCTTGTTTCAGCAGCCATAGGTACCTTTTTTGCTTAAGATTAAAGTAGCTTTAAGATAGATTTAGGACTAATTTATGTTGCAATTAGTGAGTTAGATGTGAGATTAGTAACTACCTTTGCTTATTTTGTGTTTTGGATGCTCTCTAGTTGCCTTTCAATAAGCTTTAAAAGTCCCCTGATCAACAGCAGCCCATGTGAGCAGTTTATAGCTTATTATCTTTTTATCTTTGTTCATTTTATGTTCTTTGTAGTAGTTTAGATAGGATAACTTAAAGCCCATTAGATTATAGCTTATTGCAGCATGTTATTTCCTTCGTAACCACTGTCCCAAACGGTCCCTTAGTAATTATTTTCAGCTTTCATTTCTTCTTCAGGTTTTGTAGTTCAATTATCAGGTTTGGTAGTTTAGTTTTTGTAAAAAAAAAAAGGGTAGCTTATGACTCCTAAACTGAACTTTATGTTCTAGCTTAAAACTTGTTGTCATAAGCCCCCTTTGGCTGTTTCTTTGTGAAATTTCTATTAGTACTGTTTGATAGTTTTGATAGTCTTTTTATTTGTTTTGCAAATTTTCAGTGAATGCTAAAAAAGATAAGAGAGCAAAAAGAAAGGAGTGGGATTCGAACTCAGGACCCCCTGCTCTCCCTTGCACGACCACAACACCATCACCCACTACCAGAATGCCCTTGGAACTTGTCTTGTTTTAGTTTGCATCATTTATTCTTTTATAGTCATCATTAGTTTTAAAGCTAAATAAGCTACTTTAGCTTATCCCTGCTTATTCATTTCTGATTTTTCAAAAGTTTTATTTTGCTTAAGTTTAGAAATAATCAAAGTATTTTTCTGAAAAATTTGATAATTTTCCATTTAGATCTACTATTTTTAATAATTAATTTTCTAATTTATAATTTTTAATTCGTAGAAAATAAAATAAAAGTCAAAAAAATACCCGGCTTTTTTCTAAAATTATTTTTAGTCATTCAGAATGTAGGAAAATTACTTTTACACCCGTAGGCCTTAAATTTCAAAGTTTTCACTTTTTAGACTCGGTGCTTTCTCGGTTTTTAGCGTTTTTGCATTTTAGCACCCTAGGATGTAGTTTAGCTTCGTTTTATTGTTTCTTAGGCTTAGTAGTAGTTTAATTAGAGTTTACATTGTTTTACATGCTTTATTTTCATTCCCGTTCTTTAATTTGTAGATTTACATAATCAAAACCCAATTTCGTTAAACCAATTCAAGTCCTAATCACGAAACTCAACGACACCATCAATTTCACACCTCGTTGGGACACGACCCGGGGAAATCACTTTCCCGGTATCACTTTTATCACACCCGTGAGGTTTGGCACGTTAACCCTTTTCCTAAAAGGTTGATTTGTCTAATTTTACGGTTAATTTGATATATTGATATTGTGTTTGTTTTTCACCACTCACTTTACACGAATCAATTGAACCTGGAGAGACACTAGAGTCTTATCATCATCGATTTTCAGACATCATCAATGATTTGGATAAACACAACATCATCATGCCAAGAATCGCAGTGAATACTAAGTTCCTGAGTAGTCTTGGTCCTGAATGGGAGAAGTATGTCATTTTTCTCCGTCAAGCGAAGAATATGCATCATTCTACATATGGATTGTTGTACGATTACTTGAAGCCTCATGAAAAGGAAGTTGATCGGGAAAGGATTCTCCGTGCTCAAATTGCTCCACCTACACATCCAGAAAATCAACAACTTGCCTTATATGCTCAACAAAGTTATCCTCCTCAACAAGCAACTCAACCAACTGCCTCAGTCACACCAAACGATCAATCACAACAACCTCAACAAAATCAATTGGTTCCTTACAACAACAACAATGATCAAGCACTTCATAATCAAACTAGTGAGGAATCCGATCCGTTCGAAGCACTGCAACAGGGATTTGTTATGATTGCTAATGCTTTTAGCCGTTATACCAACAAATCCAACAATCGTATTCGTTCCTCATCCAATACACGAAATCAGGCTGTTGTGAACAATGGATGAGTTGAAGTTCAGAATCGTGGTTATGGTCGTCAAATGGGAGGTGGTCAAGGGTTTAATGTTATGGGTAGGAATAACAACAGAGCTCAAGTGGTGGAACAGGGAAATGCTCAGAATGGCTTGAATGGTCTTCGGTGCTACAACTGCAATGAGAAGGGACACCTGGCTAATGCATGCCCAAAGCCAAGGACTAGGGGCAGTGCTTATTTCAAAGAGGCTCTTCTTTTGGCTCTTAAGGATGAAGCTGGTGGATCTCTCACGAACAAAGAACAGAGCTTTATGGCAGATGCAGACTCAGATGATGATATGGAGGACTTGCAGGCCAATGCAGCTGTTATGTTGATGGCTAATATGCATGAGTTAAACATGAGTGAAACATGCCCAGTGTATGACACTGATGGCTTGTCTCAGGTACCCGAACAAACCATCATCATATCTGAACTAATATCTCCGCCAATATCTGAATCCGGCACGGCTCAGACTGTTCAAAATGAGTCATCTACATCTCATTCTGACGATTTTCAAATAAACCCTGTAGTTACATTTGACGATCAAGATGACCTTATGGTTTCCTTTGATAATCAAATTGACTCCGTGGTTGTACTTGAGGATCTAAATAATGATCATGTTGTGACTCACATTGAACAAGTCGAACTGTTGCCTCATCCAGATTTTGCTCGTTTAATTCAAGACCATCAAATCAAAATGGAGGAATGTTATGCATTAAATAAGGAATTAAAAAGCAAAAATGCACTGTTAACCAAGGATTTTGAATGCTTACAAATGCAACTCAACTTTTTCAAAACTCAAGAAAACCGTGGAAAAGGTTTTGAAGCCGCTTTTGCTAAATCTCATCAAAACGAAAAATATTTAGAGAGACAGATGCGTGATCTAGCCGCTTCGAAGAATGCTTTGTTGTCTGAAATAGAACAACTGAAACATAAACATAAAAATCAAATTAACGCTCTCACCTTGGAAAATCAAAAAGCTAAGGCTGAGTTGTTAACTTGTCAAAAACAGTTCTCCGCATACAAAAAGCATTCAACGAATCGGGTAGATGACCTTCTTGCAGAAATTATCGGCTTGCAAAACAAAATTAAAGAGTTTAAAACTATTGTTTACAAACATGGTGAATCAGTAACAGCTATTGAAAAGTTTACTTTAAAACCCAATCCAAAAGGATATGGACCAAACCTAGCTGATTACAAACCAAAGCTTTCACTAAAAACATTCAAACCAAATCCTGAAGTTTCCAGTGCAGAATATATAATTAATGATACTGTTATGAGTGTTGTTGAATATCATCGTCAAGAGGAATTAGATGCAGAAGACGAGAGTCGATCAAAATTAAAAACTGTTGTTTACAACAAACCTTTTAATTATTCAAAACCGATCACTTTCGTCACACCAACGGATTCTTCTAACACACCAAGGGTTATCATCAAAACACCTGAGTCTTCTAATGTTAATCCCCAACCAGATTATGCACAAATTTATGGTCCTTTACCTTCCATCAGCGAAGTAAACTCAAAACCTGAAAATCGCAAAATTCTTAGATATTTTGATATTTTCATGGCTGACCTCAAAACTTTAGAACATGAGATAGAATATCATTCTGAAATCAAAGTTCAACACTTTCAATCGCCTCTAGCGCGAGAACAAAGAGACATTTTTCAGAAAAATCTTTTACCAAATGTTAAAATTTTGAAAAATTGTGCATTGTCTTGGGAACGGGACTTTCATAAGGAACTTGGAGTCATGAAGGTCGTTTTCGAGAAAACTGAAACATCTATTTCTAATACTAAACGTAAAAAGAAAATGTTGAGAAAAGATGTTGATCGAATCTTGGAAGACGTTATATGTGCTGATATCCATAATGTTGTGTTATTCTATTCTTTGCCACATGCATCTGATTATATCTCTGCTGATAATGTTGACTTTGTGGTAACTGTTGAGAATATTGATAATATGCCTCAGATCGAGTCTTTAAAAGCTGAAAATAAACGATTACTTACCGAACTTTACAATGCAAAACGTCGTCTTCATTGGTGTGAAAAAGATATTCACAATCATCAACTTAGTTTTCAAAATAAAATCGCTCAGTTGAGTGCAAAATCTTCTGATCCTAAAATTGAGCAACTGGATGATCAAAACATGTCTTTGAAAAGTCAAATCTCAAAATATGAACAAGAACTTGTAACAGTCAAACAGGAATATGGTGTCATATTTGATTTACTCAATAAGACTCGTCATGAAGCATCAAACGAACTTGATCACTATCTTGCTCACACTAGAGAAGTCATGAATTTTGCTGGTAATATCCGTTCTGAAAATCAAGATTTGATTCACACTATCTCTAAGTTAAGAGAAATGTTAGGAAAGTATGAACAACTTCCGCCAACCATCATAAAGAGATTAGCACCAGTAACACTTAGTAATCGTGCACCTAGAATCTCTACTGCCAAATCACAAGTTGCTAACGTGCTTCCTTCTACTGAAATAGGAATAGTTGCGTCTTTTCCAAACGTCCGCACTTCATAGCCTAGGAGCACTCAATCGAAGAATAGGAAGTTGCGACCTAAGAAAAGATCAATAAGGAATGCTAAAGTAGAAGAACACCCTAGGACTATGAATAAGACTCACGTTGCTTCCACTATAGATATTGCGTCTGGCAAATGTAATAGAAATAGTGATGTAACGAATGCTAAACCTTTAAGCACTTTTGATATTCAGTCTGATGCTCCTTGTGTTATTTGTCGTAAAAGTATGAATTCTGATTGTCATGACAAATGTGTTGCTAAAGCTATAATCTCTCGTTTACGGAATCCTAAGAATCGGAATACCTCTAGGCCCACTAATCATTCTAAGTCTGTGCTTGGTAGACTGCCTTCTTTAGATTCTAAGGCAAGCATTACTGTCACTGTAGCTCCAGTTTCACCTCCTAAGAATGTAGTACCACCTAGTGCATTCACTAAGACTAAAACAAAGAGTATTTATAGATGGCAGAAATGGATATATAACACACTAGGATTTAAATGGATGCCTAAAATTATTAATGTGTGTATGTCTATATAACTGCTTCGGAACCCTCTAACATTTCGGGTTCCACATCTACCTCTATTCCATCTGTGTCGTCTGTGTGTAATGCAGGTGATACAGATCATTCTCTGGATTGTTGATAGCGGATGTTCCCGACACATGACAGGAAACCTTAAACTGTTATCAAACTTTATTGCAAAGTTCATTGGCACTGTCAGGTTCGGGAATGATCACTTCGCAGCTATCATGGGCTACGGAGACTATGTCAATGGGAACATCGAAATCAGCAGGGTTTACTATGTGGAAGGCCTTGGTCACAATCTGTTTTCAGTAGGTCAGTTTTGTGATGGAGATTTGGAAGTTTCTTTCCGGGAGAAAACTTGTTTCATTCGTGATCTAAAAGGAAATGACCTTATGTCTGGCTCGCGTAATTCTAGTCTCTACACTATCTCTATGCAAGACATGGTTGCTTCATCTCCCATCTGCTTACTTTCAAAGGCAACATCAACAAAATCCTGGCTATGGCACCGTCGTCTATCACATCTAAACTTTCAAACCATCACCAACCTTGCTCGACACAAACTAGTTGAAGGTCTCCCACGATTCCGGTATTCAAAAGATCACCTTTGCTCAGCCTGTGAACAAGGGAAAAGCACTCGTGCTCATTTTCCTTCAAAGGTGGAACACAGCTCTCAGCATGTGCTTCATCTTCTTCACATGGATTTGTGTGGCCCGATGCGCGTGCAAACGATCAATGGCAAATGCTACATCTTAGTAATTGTTGATGACTACTCACGATGGACTTGGGTCTACTTTCTTCGAAGCAAAGACCAAGCTCCACAAATGATCATCACCTTTCTCACGAAAATACAGGTTCAGCTCCGCAACACCGTCAGACTAATCAGAACAGACAAAGGAACTAAATTTGTTAACCAAACCCTTCGTGAATTCTATGAGAAAGTGGGAATTCAGCATCAAACATCTATTGCACGTACACCAGAACAAAACGGAGTTGTTGAAAGATGAAACTGAACGTTAGTGGAAGCTGCAAGAACAATGTTAATCAATGCTAAACTTCCAGATTACTTGTGGGCAGAAGCCGTATCTACTGCATGCTATACTCAAAACCGTTCTATGATCACAAAACGCCACAACAAAACACCTTTCGAGCTTGTCCACAACCATAAACCGAATCTCAAACACTTTCATGTATTTGGATCCCTTTGCTATCCGAATAATGATCGTGATGATTTTGGAAAGCTCAAAGCCAAAGCTGACATTGGAGTCTTTATTGGATATTGTGAGAATTCTAAAGGTTACCGGATCTGGAATCGTCGTACAAAATAGGCGATGGAAACGATTCATGCTCATTTTGATGAACTTACGGAGATGGCTTCTGAGTATAACAGCTTAGAACCCGGTCACAACCGTTTAAACTTCCCTCAACCCCCATCATCAGCTGAACAAAGCCCCCAGCTCACTCGTCAACAAATGGAAAAGCTATTTGCTCCGCTGTTCTGTGACGATATTGATGAACGTGCTCAAGGTGTATCCAATGTTTCCGCTGCACAACCTGATAATATTCCTATACCTGATACACCTGCTACAACAACTACTGTTGAAGATGCACCTACACCAGTTGACTCCACCACAACAGTTGAACAAACCGCTTCCAACAATGATGAACCGGCTGATGATATTCTGAATGAAGAGTACCCCCACCTGCAGATTTTGATCCAAATGCGTTCTTTAACCCGTTTGCTAATGAGTCTGCTGCACCAGATGTCGCGGAATCATCAACAAACCATTTGAATCCTCAAAATCTGCACAATGTATACCAACATCAACCCTCTACACATCGATGGACTAAAGACCATCCTCTGGCAAATATTATTGGCAACCCAAATCAACCAGTCGTTACGAGACAACGTCTTCACACAGATGGTGAACATTGCATTTATGCACTCACTGTCTGCCAATCTGAGCCTAAAAACATTAGAGACGCAATGACAAAAGACAACTGGATTGAATCCATGCAAGAAGAACTCAACCAATTCAAACGTCTTGAAGTATGGGAACTGGTTGAAAGACCAACAGGGGTCTACGTCATTGGTCTCAAATGAATTTGGAAAAACAAATTGGATGCTGAAGGGAATGTAATCCGAAACAAGTCACGTCTAGTTGCTAAGGGTTATCGTCAGGAAGAGGGAATAGATTTTGAAGAATCTTTTGCTCCGGTTGCTCGTCTTGAGGCTGTTCGGATATTTCTCGCGTTCGCGGCTCATATGAATATGACGGTCTTTCAGATGGATGTCAAAACTGCGTTTCTCAACGGACAACTGAAAGAAACGGTTTATGTCAGCCAACCCGAAGGATTCGTTGATCCAGAGTGCCCGAACCATGTCTACAAACTGAACAAATCTCTTTATGGTCTCAAACAAGCCCCTCGGGCATGGTACGATAAGCTATCATCTTTCCTCATTGCTAATAATTTCACCAAAGGCTCGGTTGACCCAACTCTTTTCATACAATATCACGGGGCACATATCTTAATTGTTCAAATTTACGTGGATGACATCATTTTTGGGTCTACACATAAAAAGTTTTCAATCGCTTTTGCAAAACTAATGAAGAAATATTTTGAAATGTCCATGATGGGTGAACTTACATTCTTTCTAGGATTACAAGTTCATCAATCACCCCGTGGTATTTTCTTGAGTCAGTCCAAATATGCCCTTGAATTGTTAAACAAATTTGGAATGAAAACCTGTGATACTTATGCCACACCAACGACTCATACCAAAAAGCTAGACGCTGATTTACATGGGAAATTAGTGGATCCTACCAAATACCGAAGTATTATTGGGTCTCTCATGTATCTAACAGTTAGCAGACCTGATATTGTCTTTGCCGTTTATCTATGCTCCCGTTATCAGTCGCGACCAACTGAAACCCACCTCTCTGAGGCTAAAAGAATCCTCTGATACATAAAGGGAACCATTAACTTGGGGATCTGGTATCCGAAGGATTCTGGTTTTGAACTAATCGCTTTTTCAGACGCTGACCACGCAGGATGCTTAGACTCAAGGAAAAGTACTTCAGGAGCTCTACAATTTCTTGGTGATAAACTGGTGTCTTGGCAATCAAAGAAGCAGGATTGTACATCGTTGTCATCAACCGAAGCAGAATATGTAGCCATGTCCGCGTGTTGTGCTCAAGTCATCTGGATGAGAACACAACTCAAAGACTATGGTTACGTATTTGACAGAATCCCGATGTACTGCGACAATCGGAGTGCCATTGCGATCTCGTGCAACTCAGTCCAGCACTCGAAATCAAAGCACATCGATCTTCGTTATCATTTCATCAAGGACCACGTGGAACAGGGTACTATTGAATTATACTTCGTGGGTACAGAATACCAATTGGCAGATCTACTCACCAAAGCCTTGCCTCCCGCTAGGTTTAATGAGTTGGTCTACCGGAATTGTATGAGGTGTTTGACTAAAGAGGAATTGGATGACCTCCTAAAACAGTCTTAAAAACCTGTCAAACACCAAAATATCTTTTGTAAATAAATTTCAAAAACAAAACACAAAAATATAAAATCTTATAAAACAACAAAAATATTCTTCTTATCTAATTTTCTTTCAACATGGCAAGTACATTTCTTCCATCAACACTTTAATCTTTCAAAATTCAGTATTTTTCTGATCAAGTGTTGAGGGGGAGAAAATAATCACTTAACTGTTTCAAAACATCTGTGTACTTGCATGTTATCATATCCCGGTTGTTTCTTTTATCAATGGTGGTAACATTTATGGTTTTATGACACTCATCGGACTAAAATTTATAACCTTTCATTATTTACTTAAGTCGAGGGGGAGTGTCGTCAAGTTTCTTCCTTAAAATCTTTGTTTGGTAACCAAAATGGAAGTTAAATGGCATTGTATGCAAAAGGAAAAGATGGAGGGACCAAAACTGTCAAAATGTTAAAGTTATTTTAATAAAACACCTCCCACCTAACTTTTTCACTTCACATTTAATACTCTCAACCAAAAAGGATCCTACGCCTAAAAATCAATTGACAAATCTGTGCTTTTGATCATCATTTTGTAAGTGAATTCGTGTTTACAACATGTTTTTAAGCAATGGTTTTGAATTTTTCAAAAATCCAACAGTTAAAACGTTGTATAATCTTGTTTTTGTGGTCTACGCGTATGTGTATGATCACATGATCAAGATTGTGTGTTTATGGTTAAAAGGATAGTGTCAAAACGTTTCTAATACTTCAATGATATCGTTTTAATCATCAAAACTCGCCCAGAATCACGAATTGAACGATTTATGAAATTAGGGTTTATGCGTGGTTTTGGGTATTTTCAAATGTGAAGGTTCTTGGTCAAAAAGATTGTTGTGTTATGTTTATATGATGTTGAATTGATGATATCCAGGCCCTATAACAACCCAGAAACACTAATTAAGTCAGAATTAGGAATTAGGGTTTAATGTTCTTAAGTTTGGGTGTTTTTGATTCACTGAGAATTGGGTGTTAAAACTTGGTTTATAGACTCTCACAACACCTTAGAACTACCAGTAAAAGTTTGGTGCAATTTCTATGGCTAGATTCCTTAAGTGTAACTTTTGAAACTAGGGTTTTAGGTTACTCGTAAGGTTTTCTACGCCTAACAGTTTAAATGAGTGATTATGTTTAAATCTGTAATTGAATGAATGTAAAGTGTCAAAATTGATGTTATGATGTTTTATTTCAGGCTTGCTACGCATAAAATTCAGAATCAAGGTCATTCAATCTCTACGCATAAGGATTACCTTACGCGTAGAAGGTTATGCGTAAGAGTAATCTTACGCGTAGCGTCTACGCATAAGGTTCTACAATGGGACTACGCGTATCCTGTGAAGGATATGCGTAAACAGTGACTCTACACATAAGGTCTACTCTTACGAGTAAGCCTTACGCGTAAGGTCTTTATACGCCTACGCGTAAGCCCTACGCATAAGGTCCCCTTTTTCCTACGCGTAACATTTCTTACGCGTAAGTAAGGATCCTACGCATAAGCCTACGCCTACGCATATACTTCTTCTGTTTACGCGTAACTTTGCCAATTCTACGCTTAAGCCTTGATTGACCTTCATTATGAATTGTTACGTGTACAAACTTGTAAATAAACTAATCATAACGTCACGAATCCAATAATGTCACTAATAAACTTAATCGTTTGATATGTTGTGAACAATAAGTGATAAAATAAACTTTAAAACTTAAAGTTAAATAACTCACGAAACATTTCACGACGTCATTGGACTATTGGACAAACAAGTGACTTAGGACTCGTAACAATCATTGACACTGTATATTCAATAACTAGACAATAAAACCTTCTGTTGACTAACATTATGTCTTTCGATATGTTGGTTCTTTTAGCTAATGTAATTTCAGATCACGACATGGCTGCTCAAATGAATGTGGATGCACCTGAGGTTCTCACTATTGTTGATATCTTCCCAAATGGCTATCCGAGAAAGATTGGAAAGAATAACCTTATGGTTGACTTTGAAACCCTCACATGCTCAGAATCTTCTTGTCTCATTGTTGTGGATATTCTAAGGAATCATCCATACCAGAACATGCTCTCACACTCTGCTACAGTACCGGAAATCTACATTCAGCAATTCTGGAATTCTATGCAGAGGATCACAGGTCAAAGTGCTGTGACAGTGACTCTTAATCACAAACAAGTCACCATCACTCCTGCACACTTACGGGTTGTTCTCATCATTCCAGACATCGCTCCAACCGACTTCTTTGCTACACCTACTGGAAAAACTGTTCTGCAATTTCTTCTTGACATTGGCTATGATGAAGCTTCAGGGATTATTACTAAGCATTCTCACGTAGAGCTTAAGAACATTCCTCAACCGTGGAGAACCCTCTACATCATCATCACCAAGTCTGTCTCTGGTCGTGACAGTGGTTATGAGCATCCAAAGCTCATGGAACTGCAAATCTTCTGGTCTCTGATCAATAAGAAGGACATCGAAATCGAAGCACTGATATGGGAAGACATGATGCTATTTCACAAAAAGCTTGGCTCAAAGATTCCCTATGTCAGATACACAAAGCTTTTGATCCAGAGAGCACTTGGGCTTAATATTGATATCCCCAAGAGGCTCAATGACCCCGACAATCACGACTTGTTGTCCGAACATATCCTTTCTATCAGAATCAAGGAATCGACAACTAAAAAGCATGGTGTCGTGCTGCCTGATCACCTTCTATCTAAAGAACTCAAGAAGCTTGAAACGTACAAAAGGTATCTAGTAGCAGTAAAAGAAGGCAAAGTTGGTCATCTTGATGAAAAACCTTCAGGAACTCCTACTCGGAGAACCAGAAGAGGAAGTGCTGGAAGTGCAGTAAGTTCTGAAAGTCAAAGGAAGTTTCCCAAAAGGAATCCTCCTCGCAAAAGGATTGTTCCCGTAAAGGAAGCTGAACCTATTCCCACACCTGAACCGCAAAGAAAGCTTATGGACGAAAGCTCTGAAGGTACTGAATCAGAAGAAGAGATTACATACTCTGAAACTGCAAAGGATGACACTCCATTAGTACCAAAACCTCCTAGTCCTCCAGCTGAACATGGCAAAGGGAAGACTCCAGCACTTGTGCCGTATGATCAAAGCTCAAGCTCAGAAAGTGATGAAGAGCAACTGGATAAATCATACAGGAAGAAGTTCAAATTCGTCAGACACCTTCAAAAAGCTGAAGAATTTGCAAAAGACCAAATGGGTGGACCCGGAGGATCAAGTAGTGCTGCCCACTCTTCACCAGATCCTGATGCAGTTAATCAACCCGATAAGGGATCTGGTGCCACCACTCTTATGCAACAACAAAAGCTTGTGGAGGATACTATCGAATATGAGTTTGAGAAATTTGAAACTGAGAAGTCTGAGAAAGATAAAGATGCTGATTATGACAAGTTGCTTCTGGAAAGTCCTACACGCTCACAGAAGGAAACTTCTGAACCGCCCAAGGACCCCGAGTCTCCTCATGTCTCTTCCTCATCAGATTCATCATCTCACTCCTCACCACCACCATCAAAGAAATCAACCAAATCAACATCCAAATCTGTGAAGAAACCACCTCGATCTTGGATTTCTCATACACATGAAAGAATTGTGAAAGCTGTCAAACAAGTCAGAAAGAAAGACATGCTATACAGGAAGCTAAACTTTCTCAATCAACAAATACAATATCTACATGACGAGAATGACAAGATGCAAGAAGAAAGGAAGTTTATCCAGGAATTCATGAGAAGTCATCGTCAAGAGGAACTGAACGAAATGATCGAAGGTTACACTAACAAGTACCTTCAGAATATCGTTCCTAAAGTCACAAAGGAGATGTTTACCAGACAACTATATCCAAATCTTATGCAGATAGCCAAGCAAACTATAAGATCAACACCTTTAACCGTCACAATCAATCCATCTGATCCTGTAGTTTTCTCGGATAATGAATTGGTGGCCAAGCTTGTCACACAAATGTCTAAACGATCTGGGACATTTACTTCTGATGAAGGAAAGCTGTTTCAAGCATTGCTGGACTACCAACTCAAAGAAGCATGTAGATTCGAAGCAGAAAGGCCTAAACGTCCTAGAGACGATGAAGATAAGGATCAGGATAAGAATGATGAAGCTAAACGTCAGAAGAAGTCTGGTGAATCATCTTCTATGTTACCTCCTCTCCAACGGACTCCCACTCAACAAAGGTCTCCTCCCCGTTCTTCTACAAATAAACCTCAGGACGATTCCGAGTTACCACCCCTGACTCAGAAAACCGGTGATCACTTTGAGTATACGGGTGGTGATGATGAAGAGGTCCTTGAGCCCCTACAACAACCCACCTCTCCCAAACAAGTTCAGAAACCAGAATCATCATCTAGGCCTTCGAAAAAGAAGAAGAAGAAGAAGGCACCCATGGTTGACGTCGTATCATGGCTAGATGACGATAAAACTAAAGAATTTGAATGGTTCTCTACTCTTTTTAACAACACTCCCTACCCTGAAGAAGGTCAGGATTTGGTAGACGGTAATACATTGGAGCATGCAAAACTTTTGCAAGAAAAGTTCCATGTGAAGAAGATGACGAAATCCGAGTTGAGGCGAATCAAGAATGAAGCATTTCAACTGTTAAAAGACAGCTCCGAAAGTGCCATCGAGGTCGAATATCACCTTGAGAACATTGCTCGAGCCATGTCTAACAACATGGATTGGCTCAACCCAGAAGCAAACGTCGACTTCACTAAACGGGACAACCCTCCATATTACACCGACTGGTCAAAACCTCTACCAACAATTGGCCAACCAAATGAACCTAGGATTCCATTCAGATATTTCTTCAACAAAGACCTGGAATTTCTTCTACATGGTGGCGATGGATCAAGGAAATACGCTACATCTTTGACACTTCCATTTCCTGCAGCCATATACTCAAACTACATAGCCATCGAGGAACGTGCCAATCACTTGTGTTCCGACAATGTGGAAGCATACGAACGCGATGCAATGTACGGGATTCATCATTGGCCGGAACGCAGAAGAATCTACTACAGAAGCTGTCAGGTTCAGAAGTCTCAACATGCAGTGTTCAGTACTAAGGATATCGTGGCCATCAAACATGTTGTTCTGTCATCTAAGTGGGACTACACCTTCCTTAAGAATATCGTGGTCAAACGACAAGATGAAAGGGACTATGCTTTCTCTTAAGCTGACTTTGAGAATTTGTCTATCAATGACATTGAAGACATGTACCTTGCTAAAGTACAAGGTCGCATGAGGCAATTTTCAACCGAAGTACAACGTGAATTCATCAAGTCATTGCTCATCTTCATCAGACGCATAGTCATCAAAGAACGTGTTGAAGATCTTCAGCTGGCAGTTGAATCTTATCAGACCCGTGTTAACTTCACTCCACCTCAGCTAGATCTTCCCGACATCAACCAGCTCTCACAATATACACTCATCAGCAAACCATTCGGCGTCGTTTACCGTAGTGAACTACAAAGAAATTGCTTAATGGCGTGTAGTGAACTTCACAAGTTTGGGGATCACACTTTGAAGATGGTTAGGGACGGATTGGCCTATAGGGTGAAGGACATACGTCAAAAGATTGGGTCTCCTAAGCGATGGAATTCTCAGGATCGCAGGGATGTGAGGAGGATCATCAGAATGATTGATGAAAGGTTGTATAGAAGGGATCAGTTTAGAAGATTGGAAAGCTATGTTGGTGGTCGACCCAGGATTAACATCACCGGCTTTCAACGCCCGATTCACACTCCTGGCGACATCTCTGGACTTCCTGGTACCCCTTGAATTGTTTCTTTCATTATAAATTTGGATGTGTGATTATGTATGTTTATGGCTTGTGCACACATAATAGTGTACAACCCGTAATTGTCAAGAAAGGACCCTGTGGTACGCTTCAGTGCCACGATCCTTATAAAAGGAGCGAAAGCTTCTTATTTTTGAGTAAAACCTATCAAACCTTTCATTTTTCAAGGTTTTGCTCAAAAAGACAAGTACTTCCCCGTAAGATTTTCAAAACCTCAACCGTCTATATCACTTGTTGAGGGGGAGTATTTGAATTATAACTTTGTTCACAAATTGTTCATAGTGGTCATCTCCCCGCAACACTCGAAATGGTCATATTTATTCTCAACTTTTCAAAAATAACATTTTATATGCCATTTTTTAGGGGGAGAAAATTATGTGATAAGAAATATGTTGTGTAGATGCAAATGAATCTTTGTGTAATAGACTTAACCTACGAATTGACGGTACTAAACTGTTAGTAACTCGAAAAGACTTGTCCTGGACGGGTAATAATTTCAAGCTAGTTCGCTAGTAATGTAAACGTGTCTCGCAAAGGACTTGTCCGAGTAGAAAGTACCATTCGAGAAACTCTTGGTAGACATGAACTTTGACGGGTTTGACAACCTTTCGAGGTTTGTCTACACCTTCAAGGTAGTTATTAGAGCTAGTTGTCACCTAAAAGCTGACAATGTAACTCTTTAACTATGCAATGTAACCGTGTCTCGCGGGGGATTGTCTATCTTGAGTGGATCAATTCAAAAAGTGCGCGCTCTTTCCTCACTGTGCAAATAACCGTTAAAACTCTTAAGCACATGTGGAGGGGGAGTATTTATGCAAAATCCTATCTCTCACAGTGGTTCAAACATGATTTTCATTTACAAACCCTTTGAGAGATTCTTCACAACTGTGGTTTTAATGGCAACATAGGTTAGTCATGGAGTTATAAGGTGACTGAGGTTAGCAATAACCGTCCTATGATCCGCCAGAGCCAGAGGGATCTACCCAAGGACATCACAAATAGTTAGTACTTAGAAGTCCTTAGGTATGATTATAAAAAGGAGAAAATGAGAATCGGAGAAAGAAGGAGTTGAAGAATTAAAAAGAAATGCAAAGAAAAGGGTGAAAAGAAATAGCCCTCCAAATTATTCAACTTAGGGCAGACACCGGGTTCAATTCATATGCTACTGGTTGTCACTTAGTAACACCGGTATTGAAGATTAAAAGTCGTCATGGACCCAGTGACGCATGCACTAAACCTTCTTAGCCACTCAAGTTTCTCTCAACAGAAGCTTGTTTCAATCTCACAGGGAACCCTACATAAACTATTGGCCTTATCTTAGAGATCGCTGGTATTGAAGAAGGAGACCCTCTCCCTAGTCTCCGCTCAGGAAAACCAAAACGCACTATTGAGTCTAGAGCCACGAGATTCATCAAAAGATCTCTTAGGAACACTTGACATTTTATCACTTGACGTTCAACAATAAGAATTTCAGTGGTACATTATCGAGTCCTTCACAGATCTTAGCAATCTGTCGAGAACATTTATGAGAGGTTCACAACTGTGATCCTCAGTGATTAAATGGAAACTCCTGCCAGGGTCAACATTAAACAGCCCTGACAGCAGGTCACTTTGGTAACTCCCCGTGGATTACGCTTAGTGTGTCTCAAACGGTCTACAGTCGTGAGGTGACGCTTCGGTGTACCTTAGCGACTCATCTGAACTGTAGATGTACTTCGGTACATCGCGTTATCTCACTTGTGGGACTCCAGTTCAGGAACGGCCTTTGTAAGAATTAGAGTTGTGTTTTCACACTATGCTGTTAACACCCTCAAAGTTCAAACTTGTAAGTGCCGGAATCCGCTTATTACTAACCGTTTGAAATGTTTTCTTCTTATGGAAGCTCCGGAGCGGGATGATCGTGCAGATTCTTCTCATGCTCACGCCAACATCATCACTAATGGAAGTTCTATTCAGAAGCAACACATCAGTCAGAATGACTCTTCGTCAAACCAAAGAATCTACAAAGTTAAAGACTTAAAGAACTTCATCAGTATTGAATTCCAACGTCAAAGAGCGTGTGAGCATGTTGAAGAATGACGTGGAGACACTGTAGCAGCGAAGCAGACCTGAGGCAGACTTGATGCAGACTACAACATACTATCACTTTCATCACAAAGAACAATGATCAAAGAACAAAGTTAAAGATGACGTCAAAGCATAACTGTTCAAAGACAACTATCTCTCTACACTGGGGTAATTGTTCGAATCGAGGCAATTCTTCTCACAAGAAAGAAGAATGTCAGAAGACGTCAGAGCTACTATTACATCAACGCCTTCACCGTTCATCACCAACACTTGAGGGGGAGATTGTTGGAATCACTCCTAAACCATAATCAAGTGTTTGTAATTAATATGTAATAGTTAGCTTTATTATGGCCTTTATGTTTGCAATTAGCCTTAGGCTTATGTAGAAGGCCCATAAGCCTAGGCCTTAGTCCATTAAGGAAAGGATGGAAACTAGGAGTGTTGTCCTAGCTTTCCTCCTATAAATACCTTATGTAAACCCTCACTTGAGGGTTGGTTGTTCAAGTTATTCTCTTTCACTCACATCTACGCATAACTGTCTTTATATTATCGTGTGTGTGTATTTGGATCTTGTTCAATCGCCTTTATCTTTTTCTATATTACTTGTGTTTGTAAAACTAGTGACCTAACAGTGTCTATGAATATTACGTGAGATTCCACAAGCTTGTGAATGACATGAGGAATATCAAAATGACCATGCCAAATATTCAGCTGAACTCAAAGTTTGTGAACAACATGAATCCCGAATGGCATAAATTTGTCACCTCTGTGAAGCTAACCAAAGGATTAAAGAACACCAACTATGAGCAACTATATGCCTTCCTGCTTCAGAATGAGAGACATGCTATGTTTGAACGAGTGATTCTTGATCAGTTCAAATCTAAACAGGGAGAAACAAGTTCGTCAAATGATTCAACAGCCTTTTACACCAATGTTGGAATTACCACCAAAGCTTCTCAAGTCATACCCACGGGTAATGGTAATTACAAGCTCATTCCTGATCCAGCATATAAGCCTCCAAACTCAAACACACTCATGGAAAACTTCATCAATCAACTGTCTCTCATGGTTAGTCAAAATATGAATTCCACTCCACACACCAACAATAACCTCAGAACTGCATCCAATCCACACAATCAAGCTACGGTCAGAGATGGAAAGGTTATGTTGCAACCAGTTCAAGGAAGATAGTATGAACAGGGAAGAGGTGGAGCAGGTGGAGGGTATGTGGCTAATCAGAATCATGGAAGGAATGCTAATCAAGGACAAGTAAAGCCAATCAAGTGCTACAACTGTGGTGGGTTTTGGATGAAGAAGAGTTGTTGTTTCTTGCTGAGGGAAATGCCAAAACCTATGATGCTGATGTTGATGAGCAGCCAGTGCAGGGCATGGGTCAGAATCATCCAAATGCATTTCAGGTAGCTGATTGTGATGCATATGACTCAGATGTTGATGATGAACCAACTGCCCAGACCATCTTCATGGCTAGCATTTCACCAATGGTCTCTCCTAAGGCTACTTGACCACTACAGGCCAGTTCCTCCAAGGCATCAATCATCTCTGAGGTATTAAAATTATACGATGAGGTTGATGAGCAAAATATACAATACAAAGTACAACCAACTGAAATCTGTGAGTCAGATATTGAAAATATGGGCAATAGTAAGGTTGTCCCATATGACCAATATGTGAAGCATGATGAAAGTGAAACGGTACCAAGTAATGTATCTTCTGCAGTCAATGATGAACATGCTTTCGATGAATACACTGAACGTGCCCCTGATGATTCCATAGTTTATGAACTTAATGCCTATAAGGAACAAGTTGCCATTTATGAACAACGTGCTAAGTTTGAGTTAACTACCCGTGAGCAGGAAATGGATAACCAAATGCGTGCAATCATTAGAAAAAGTAATTTTAGAGAAGAAGTGTTAAAACAAGAGTTAAATTCCTTACAAGAAAAGCTTTCTAAAACTGTTAATCAAAAGCAAGAACTTCAAGATAATGTTAAAGTGCTTAAACAAGAATTTAATGTTAAGGAATCAAAACTTTTTAATGATTTTTCCAATCTAAAAACGTTGAAAAACAAGCTTGAAAATAAGCTGTACGTACAAGGGAATACCATTCAGACTGCTCACATGATCACTAAGCATAGAGTTCTCAGCGATAAGCATAGCATTCCTCTTGTTAATGAACCAAATCCTGAGGTTGGTAAGAAAGCTAGAGCTGCTCAAAAAGTAATCTATGATGGCAATGAGATTCTTAAACCCAGACAGAAACCTAGTTGTACTGAGTGCACTGTGGAAGATATTCAATTAGAAGATGCCTCTAGGGAGAAAATGGATAAGAAGCTAGATGATCCTGTGTGTAAAAAACAGAATATAACGGTCAAACCCCGTGATTACACAAAAGAAAATTGGATTTCCCTGAACAAGTTTAAGCCTCAAACCCTATTAACGCCTGGACAAATTTTTTGGAAGAAAGATATGGATAAGCAAAAGGCAAGTGAACTTGTTCAAACAAACCCTCCCCTTAGGAAAGTGCCTGCAGCTACTGTGTATCCTCCTAATACACCAATGCATTTAGTTCCTAGAACTATTTTCACTAATAGCAAGACCTTAATCAGCCTGTATGTTGTTTATCAACTATTTGTTGACTTTGAGAAGACGTGTAAGAAAAGGATCACACCCACTGGGATAACTGAAGGGGAAAGGGGTTTTGAGTAAACTAAAGAATGCTATTTAACTGAGGTCGTGCCTTTCTTTAAACAATTAAAAGGTCAATTTGAATATCTTCAAAAGGGAATAAACTCGGATATTAAAGAAATGGAAAAGGAATTTGATGCAATGATTGTTGAGGTCAATGATTATGAACGGGAACTCAAATATAATGAAATTGAAAGGAAGAATCTGAATATCTTAAATGAGAACTTAGTATTGAGTTGTGTGGCTCAAGATGTGTTTTATACAGTTACTAAGCATTCTATTACTGCTTCTCAATTTCATGAATTATCTGTTGCTTTGAAAGTTTCCCATGATTGTGTCATTGAGCTTGAAACAACAAATTCAAAACTGCATGATAAAATTGAACAGGATGATCAGGATAACTTGGTCAAACATTTTTCTAAATTGGAAGTTGAACATTTTAATTTACAACTAAAATATCAACATCTTAAAGAAAATGTTAAAACTTCAAATATCAAGACATCCTCATATGCTCCTGAATTTGATGTAGTTTTTGAAATAAACAAATGTGATGAACAAATTCAAGCTCATTGTAACACGATCAGAAAATTGAGAGCCCAAATCTCACAATTGAAGGGTGAAAGAAATAATGTGAATGGCTCCCAAACGCCTCCACCTTTAGATTCTCAATCTTCTCAAACTTTCCATCTTCAAAACTTCGTTAATGTTTTACAACAAGAAAATGAGAGTTTTCTGGAAGAAAATGAAAAGGTTAAACTACACTTTAAAGAGTTATATGATTCAATGAAAGTCACTCGTGACAAAAACAATGAAAAAATAACTTCTTTACAAAAAGAAATTGAGAATCTGAAGAAACAAGAAAAAAGGAAAATGCCACTTGTCTTTAATGAGAATGTTGCTTCAAAGTCGTCTGCGGACTTTAAATATACTGTAACTGTTAAATACATTCCTTCTCATCTTAAAAACAACGAACTTGTGTTTCATAACTATTTTGCTAACCTTAAGGATAGTCTAGAATGTCTCTGTGAGATTGTGGAAGAGGATTTTATAAATAAGCCACTTGATAGTGAAGTTAAGTATGCTTGCATGTATGCCAAACGATCTCAAGAACTTTTAGAATGCTTAAGAGCAGCATGCCCTAAACCCTTTGGTAAGAAGGATAAAATAGTTATGCCTTGTTCCATGCCTGATTTTAAGAATGCTAATCTTGATATGCCTCACTCAGTGCCTAAAGTTAAGCATGTAAGCTTCAATGTGCCTTCAAGTAGCTCAGATCCCAGCACTTCTAAACCTAAAATGCAAAAGGTAGCAAAACCAACTAATGTTCCCATTCCCTCTACAGGAGTAAAAAGTGACACCAAAGCGAGCAGGTCAAAGCCTCAAGGCAATACAGAGCAAGATAGGACCTTGAAAGCTAAGTGTAATCAATGGAGGAAAGTAGAAGACCACCCTAGGAACTTTAAGTTGGAATTGAATAAAACGAATCGTGTTGTTTCTAGTATTAGCTTTAAGCGTACTTTAATTAATTCGAATTCTACTACTACTTGCAAAACATGTAATGAATGTTTGATTTCTGGTGTTAATCATGAATGTGTTGTGAATGATGTGAGTAATGGGGTTAAATACCCAGTTAAGAATGTTAATGCTATCAAAAAGGTTAAGAAGGCTAGAAAACAATGGTGGAAACAGTGGAAACCCACAGGAAGAAAACTAAGTAATGTAGGTTATAAGTGGATACCAACTGGACACAAATTTAATCTTAATGAGTTGTGCCCTAGATTATCTAGACCAATGCCCATTAGGAAATGGATGCCTACTGGTAGAACTATTCCTTTAAGAAGTGAACATAATTTGAATAGGTCTAATTCACACACTAGCACATCATCCATCCCTAATGAATTCATTGTTTTTGCTTCTGATGTGGGTGTTCCAATCAATGTTACTAACCAAGTGGAACCCATTCTTGCATGGGGATCCCAATTATCCAGTTATTCATTCTTGTCTGTGTTCAACTGCAGATCGTTCAAATCGTTTTGTGGTACCTGGACTCAGACTGTTCCAAGCATATGACTGGAGACCGGTCACGACTCATGAACTTCGTGAGTAAATTCATCGGGACTGATAGATTCAGGAATGATCATTTCGGTGCAATTATGGGTTATGGAGACTATGTTGTTGGTGATAGTGTAATCTCCAGGGTATATTACGTTGAAGGTCTTGGTCATAACTTATTCTCTGTCGGTCAATTCTGTGATTCTGATCTAGAAGTGGCCTTCAGAAAACATACTTGTTTCGTTAGAGAACTTGATGGCACATAACTGTTAAGAGGAACACGTGGTTCAAACTTATACACCATCTCTATCGAAGATATGATGAAGTCTTTTCCAATTTGCTTGTTGTCAAAGGCTTCAAAAACAAAGTCATGGTTATGGCATCGTCGTCTCAATCACTTGAACTTTGGCACCATAAATGATCTTTCCAGAAAGAACTTAGTAATAGGCTTACCTAGACTAAAGTATGAAAAGGATCATCTTTGTTCAGCATGCCAATTGGGAAAAAGCAAGAAGTATGCCCACAAACCCAAACCTAAAAACTCAGTTATGGAAGTTCTTCATACCATTCACATGGATTTATGTGGACCCATGAGAGTGCAGAATATTTTCGGGAAGAAATATGTGTTAGTTGTGGTTGATGATTACTCTCGATTTACTTGGGTTAAGTTCTTAAGGACAAATGATGAAACTCCAGATATCATCATTAAACTTATCAAGCTGCTGCATGTTCGACTTAACAAAACTGTCAGAATCATCCGAACAGACAATGGAACTGAGTTTGTTAATAAAGAACTTAGTGAGTTTTATGAAAGTGTTGGAATCAGTCATCAAAGAAGTGTTCCACGAACTCCTTAACAGAACGGTGTAGTTGAAAGACGAAATCGAACTCTTGTGGAAGCCGCAAGAACAATGCTGATTCACTCAAAGGTTCCAATGTTTCTCTGGGCTGAAGCCATTGCCACTGCATGCTACACTCAAAATCGATCCCTAATTCACACATCTCATGGAAAAACTCCATATGAACTTGTCAACAATCGAAAACCTAATCTTTCATTCCTTCGTGTGTTCGGTGCATTGTGTTATCCAACTAATGAGGGTCAAGACTTAGGCAAACTTAAAGCTAAAGCGGACATTGGAGTATTTGTAGGATATGCACCAAGCAGAAAAGGATACCAACTCTACAACAAAAGAACCCGAAATATCATGGAAACAATTCACATTACGTTCGATGAGCTGACCAGTCATATGGCTCCAGGACAACCCAGTTCTGGACCCGCATCACAACCTTCATCAAGTAGTCCCATCAGTTCTACTCTTGTACACAATCCCTCACCAGCAACTCCATATGTACCACCTTCAGAAGATGATTTGAAGAAATTATTTGATCCAATGTTTGATGAACACTATGAGCCAATTGCTAGTTATCTGTCAAATCCATCAACAGAGGCTGCTCCTATCCCTGTCAACGAAGTTAACCCTTCAGTATCTATGTCATTGAGTCAAAAAGCTCCTGCTGCAGATCACTCACTCTCATCATCAGACCCTCAATCAACGAGTGTACATCATGGAAATGTTTCTGGCACCTATGATGGAGATAACCCCTTTGCTACTCCCGAAGATGCTCCCTTTGAGAACATATTTTCTCCTGAACAATCATCAAAACTGTCTTCATCAGGAGAAAACAACTCTGCTACCTCAGTTCCTCAACAACAACCACACGAACACTTTAGAAATTGGACACATGACCATCCATTGGACAACATCATTGGAAACCCCTCTCGTCTAGTATCCACACGTAAACAACTTGCAACTGATGCCTTATGGTGCTTCTTCAACTCTGTACTGTCCAAGGTCGAACCAAAAGACGTTAAAACTGCAATGAATGAAGACAGCTGGTTCAATGCCATGCAAGAAGAAATTCATGAGTTCGATCGACTAGATGTATGGGAATTAGTACTTGTTCCTGACTGTGCTATGATCATTGCTCTAAAGTGGATCTTCAAAGTAAAACTTGATGAGCATGGTGATGTATTAAAGAACAAGGCTCGGTTGGTTGCAAAAGGATACCGTCAAGAGGAGGGTATTGACTTTGAAGAATCATTTGCACCAGTTGCACGTATCGAGGCAATCAGAATCTTCTTGGCAAATGTTGCAAGTAAGAACATGGTAGTCTATCAGATGGATGTAAAGACGGCTTTTCTTAATGGAGATCTTAAAGAAGTCATGTATGTCAGCCAACCTGAAGGTTTTGTGAATCCAGAGCATCCTACTCATGTCTATTGCTTGAAGAAGGCCCTTTATGGTTTGAAGCAAGCTCCAAGGGCATGGTATGATACACTGTCAAAGTTTCTTCTATCTACTGGATTCAGCAAAGGAGCAGTTGATCCAACATTGTTTACCAGAATGTCAGGAAAACATTTAATTCACGTTCAAATTTATGTTGATGATATTATTTTTGCCTCGACAGACCCCAATGAATGTGACCGTTTTCTAAGGAGATTGGCTCCAAATTTCAAATGTCAATGATGGGACAAATGTCATTTTTCTTGGGATTACAAATTTCACAAAGTCTCGGAGGCATTTTTATCAATCAATCAAAATATGCTAATGAAATTTTAAAGAAATTTGGATTTGATACTTGTGACACCGTTGACACTCCCATGGTAGAACGTACCAAACAGGATGAGGACCACTCAGGGATCATGGTAGATCAAACGAAATATCGTAGTATGATTGGTTCCCTGATGTACCTTACTGCCAGTAGACCTGATATTCTAATACCAGGCTAAGCCTACCAAAAAGCACCTTGAAGTGGTTAAACGGGTCTTTCGGTATCTCCAAGGAACCATCAATATGGGACTTTGGTACCCGAAGGACACTGGTATGTCACTAACAGCCTATGCAGATGCTGACCATGCATGATGTCAAGATACAAGTCGAAGCACGTCTGGAGGTGCTCAGTTTTTGGGTGATAAGCTAGTGAGCTGGTCTTCAAAGAAACAAATGAGTACCTCAATATCCTCTACAGAGGCTGAATACATAGCCATGTCATCTTGTTGTGCTCAAATCCTACGGATGAGATCCCAATTATCTGACTATGGCTTTGAATTCAACAAAATCCCTCTGTACTATGATAACAAGAGTGTCATTGCTCTCTCATGCAACAACATTCAACATTCAAGAGCAAAGCATATTGACATTCGACATCACTTCATACGGGAACAAGTTGAAAAAGGTGTGGTTGAGCTATACTTCGTGAGAACTGAATACCAGTTAGCAGACATCTTCACCAAAGCTCTTTCTAGAGAACGTTTTGAGTTTATCCTTCCACGACTTGGTCTAAAGAGTCTACAACCGGAAACACTCAAACGTCTTCAAGAGGAAGACGAGGAGTAAAGGTCTTTCTTCATCTATCTCTTGTACATATTTTTTCAAAAACAAAATACAAAAATATAAAACCAACAAAAAGAAAATAGAAAAATATAAAATCTTAAAAATCCATAAAAATTAGAAAATCTTGAAAAATTCCAAAAATATTTTTGTTATGTCTTTCTTTGATTCGATTTCATCTACGGACTTTGTGTTGACATTCAAAGAATGTCACGGGTTTTTAGATGTTCTTCGAATGTACATATTTTTCTTTAAAAAAATGAGAGAAAGAAAAAGGCTTATAGTCATTTCATTCTATAACCCGTTTTTTTAAAGAAAGAACAGAGCCATGCTTTATCTTATTTTTCAAATCTCATGCTCTGATTCTAAAAACTAATATTTGTTATCTTATTGAAAACTAATAAAAATAACTCGGTCTCAATTTTTTGAAAATCATCTGGACTTGACATTTGTCAAAATCTCTATCTCTCAATCAACAACTTATGTCATTGATTGAGGGGGAGAATGATTTCATTTGAATCAAAAGGTTATTTGTCATACAATTGGTTCAGACCATGGTTTATGTCATGTTTTCAAAAGATATTCAAGCATGTTTAATCTTTGGAGTGTAAAGTCTCAGATTTGATCCTTATCGGTTAAATGTTTTCATAAGCAAGCCACAATTCTCCTCAAAAGCTTTCAAAATCAATTTAAATCTACAGAGATCACAAATCTCAAATGATTTGAAAATTGTGATCGGGGGAGAATTTATGATTTAAATTGGATTTAAACTGATAATTCGATAAATGGTTTTATAAGTGTTTAGCAAGCTCTCTTCCCTTCATGTGCCAAACGATTTCAAACTTTCCATGCACATGTTAAGGATGAGCATCTATTTGAAACCAAAAAGGATTGAAACGTGATTGATTTGTTTCAATGTGCAGGTTTTCCCTAATATGTGCAAAACACTTTCAAATCGCTATGCACATATTGAGGGGGAGCAAGTTTTTTTGAAAACCACATCCTTTCCAAAAATACCCTTAACAAAGTATGAAAAATACTAATTTTGATCAGGAAAGTGATGTTTATATCTTTTAGAAAACGGTAATCAAATAAGTGAATCCTTCCTCTTGCCTCCGTGTAGCAAAACCGTTTTAAATACATATGATGCACATGTTGAGGGGGAGCTTTTTCTAAAAATATCAAAAACAATTCAGGTACAAAATGTTTTGATCATGTATCACAGGTACTTGGATTGATTTTCCAAAGGTTTTCAATTGGTTCCAATGGAAGAAGAACAATACCAAAAGACTGACCAAATTTACTTTATGTACGGAGTTATAAGGATGGTTAAGTTAGGTATTTATTCCCACGATCCGCCAGAACCAGAGGGATCTACCCAGGGGCAATCCACTAGTTAGTGTAGAAGTCCTTAGGTATGATGAAAAAAGGAGAAAAGTGAGATATGGGAAGAGTGCGGACTGAGATAGAGCTAGAAGTGGAACAAACCCAACAAGGTTCTAGTAATGAAGTCTCGGTAAGCACTGAAGGGGTTCAAGAATGAAAAAAAAATGAAATGAGAAAAGGGTGAAAAGAAATAGCCCTCCATTTATTCAACCTTAGGGCAGAAAACGGGTTCAATACATATGCTACTGGTGGTTACTAAGGTAATGCCGGTATTGAAGACAAAACATCATGGACCCAGTGACGCACTGCACTACAACTTCCCAAGCCACTCAAGTTCCTCTTAAAAGGACTTGTTTCATTCTCACGGGGAACCTACATAAATCTCATTAGGACACTGTCAATGAAGACTCTCTGTTTCACACAATGTGAAAAGAGAAGATATATTTTAAGAGTCCTACGCATTATCCTTGTGGTATTGTCAGAACATCCGAGTGATATGTAAAAGTATTCACGATGAAGATGGAAATTGATGAGTGTGTAAATACTCATCATTTTTAGTCAAATCTGAACTGCAAAACGTTTAAAAATGCTCAGAAATGCATCAAAATACTGAAAATATTCCAAAATTGCATTTTATATGTTTCAGATGCAAAATGTTCAAAATCAGATGAAAAATGAGCAAAGTTTGCATAATTGGCAGTTTCAGTCCCTCAAGTTTCTAAAATTGTCAAAAATAGTCCCTGAGTCAAAATTTCAAAAGAAAAGTCACCAAAGGTCATTTTTAAATCATAACTGGTCAAATTTAGTCCTTTGGTGAAAAATATCAAAAGTTTGAGAAAATTACAAGTTTGGTCCTCCAAGTTTGAAAATTGGCAGAAATGGCCCCTGGAAAATTGCAAAATGGCAAAATTGGTCCTTATACTTTTTGAGATTGTCACTTTCAACCCTTGGAGCAACTTTTCTGAATTGGCAGTTAAGGTCCCTTGACTTTCCGATTTTACAACATTGGTCCCTAGTATTAAACCTTAAACTAATTTGGACCCTAACCAATTATGACCCCCTGCCTTAAACCCTTTTGGACCCTTACCTTTTTGGACCCCTGGTCAACAAGCAGTCAAACTGCCTTCTTTCCCTCCCACATGCTTCTTCCCCACTTGCCCTGTACATCCCTGCAACCTTTCCCACCACCCAATCACTCTCACCCTCACCTTATCCCCTCACTCCACACTCATCATACCCTACTCCACCCCCCCCCCCTAGCTGCAAAGTCAGAGGCCTAAAGTCAAATGTCCCAGTTTCCCGCCAAAACCATAAAATGGCCAAATATCACAAAAATCACCCATTGGCTCAAAGAAGTGGTGGGAAACACTATAGAGGACACGTGGAAGCTACTTGAAGTATAAAAAGGAAGAGAGATGAGGAAAGGAGGCAGTAGTTTTAGTTTTTAAAATTTCTTGTATGTCGTTTTTATAAAATCATCTTAGTTAGTTTCTTAATTTTGTAATTTAAAGCTTTCATGTATTGAATCCAAGTAGTTTAATCATTACAATCTGTTTCCAAATCTTAATTTAAGGGTTTACTTAAATTGCATGTTTTGATGACTCACTGTTAAGGAATTCAGTTTAAAAATCTTGTGTCCAAGCCTCTAAAAGCTTACTCTTAAGTTACAATAAGTTCATTCAAGCCACTTAAAGCTTTTCATAAGCTTATATTTCAGTTTCTAGAAAATTTGGATTTCAGTCAATGAAAGTCAAAGGGAGGTCCAATGTGGTAGATTGATGGTGTAATCTTGGTATTTGGGGAAATTTAGTGTTGATTTTGAATGTAAGATGGGTTGTTAGTAAGATTGGGTCCTGGTTCATTGATCTCAGTTTCAAGTTATAATGACAGGATATATGTAAGTTCATGAATTTGTTGTTCATTTGATTCAATAGTGTAATGGTTTAATTTGTTGTTTGTGTCAATTCTGTTCAAGTGATTATGTTATAGTAGTTTAGTTTGTTTAGTTGTGATTCTACTGCTATCACTTGTTCATTAATATGCTCATTAATATGTCAAATTTCATAATCTGCATTAGTAGCTTTCCTATAGAATTTGTCATGATAGTTTGATTTAATCACTTCTTTTAGTTGTAATTTGGTTAATATTAGTAAGTATAGGTATTGGTTTGCTTTGATTCAGGCACACTGTAGGTTGAAATTTACCTAACAGTTTAAAACATAGTGTTTGGATTTGCTGCAAATATTGTGCTAGAAGATAGAGTAGTGGTTTAGACCAGTGTATTCATGTCTGCTAAGTCCTATTAGACTCATTTATGCCTTAAACTTGTGCCTGCTAACCCCTATTGTCAAAATCATCTATCAACTGTCATAACAGTTCCACTGTTGGAACTTTTGAAGATCAAGTCCTTATTTTGTGTTCAAAAGTTATAAGTATAGCTTGCTTTAGTTTAATTTCATCATTATATACCATTTTCAGTTCACAATTCTAGATCAAAACTCAAGAAAGTCAACAATTCAGTTTTACATTAAAAGTCAAAATTGAAAAATATGATTTTTGGCCAACTGCAAGGATTTATCATGATCTCATCTTTGAGCCAATTTCATTGAGGTTTGGCATTTTAGAAACCTCTCCTGGTCTAGTTTCTTATTACTATTTTTGTTGATTTTTATAATTTTTTCAAAAGCTCCAAATGAGCTTGTTAAAAATGTCATAAGTGCCCTGTGCAGGGCATTAGGTCTGCACAGGGGATTATGCAGATTTTGTAAGGACTGCACACAGCTCACTTTGTCTCATCATGGTTTGGTACTTGGTTTCATAGTAGCTAGCCAGGTCTTGGTGAGGCTCCAACACTTGCTTCTCAGTTTCTTACTCATTTGGGTACTTATTTTCTTGTCCAAAGTACTGGCCCAATTCTGTTTTTACACACAAAAGCTCAAAATATCAAATCTGTTAATTTGGCATCTCAGAGGCTACAGCTTGTTGTTTTTAGTTGCATTTGGTGTATTTTAGCAGTTTAGAACTTCTGTAATCAGTTGGTGGTTTATTTTGTTTATTTGGCTTATTCAAGAGCTTATTGATAAGCCCTTTGCACTTCAGTTTCAAATCCTTCCACATAACCACATGTTTTTCTATTTTTCCTTTATTCCTTATATTATTTTAGACTTTTCCTGAAATTTTCAGATTTTTCCAAATTGATTTGCTATTTTTCTGTATTTTATTTAGTTTTTAAGCATTTTTAATTAGCTTTTAATACAAAAAATTAGAAAAAGGTTCAAAAAAATAATTTTTCAATTTTATTAAGTTAAGATAAATATAAAAAGCCAAAAAAGTATTTTTCCATATTTTTCTTAGTTAAATTTTCATTTTTAAATAATTTAAATAGTTTTTAATAGTTTAAAATTCCTAGAAAATAGAAAAATAGTCATAAAAATACAAAAATAATTTTGAAAATTCTAGTTTGTTATTTTAGACTTTTCTAAGTCTTAATTTTATTTTTCTAGCTTTATTTCCTAATTTCTTGTATTTTAGGTAATTATTAAATAATTAAAAATAGTTTTTAATTAATAATAATTAGATAATTAGTTATAAAAATAATTTTCTTTTTCTATAAATTTTCTTTTATCATTAGGATTGTAAAAATGTATTTTTCATATTTTTAGGATTTATATTGTATAAGTTTCACGTTTTTATTTGTACGTTTACGTAATTTTGTTTTAAAACGTAAGTTTTAGGTTTTAAACGTTCATCATTTTAAATATAGTGATAGCGTTTATTTAATAGATTTTATCTTTTTAATTTCCTTTAATTTGCATTTAAGCCCCTGTAGTTTATGGGCTTTTTCCTTAGATATAATCATCTTCAAATCTCTTTTCCCGTTCAAATCTCTCGATCACTACACGTCTGACTATTCTCGCACAGCTCGTTGGGACTTAACGACCTGGGGAAACACTATACTCTCCTGATCTTCATTGCATTCGTGTTTGAGCTGTTTTAAGCTGATTACGGTCTGTCATTCACAAGTGGCAGGCTTGCGTGATTTAGCTTGACTGTTTTGCGCGAATCAAATTTTGGCGCCGCTGCCGGGGAGCAGTGCTAATAGTCTTACGTTTAGCAGATTAGTTTTTTGAATACTCACTCTTTGTTTATACCATCCATCTGTATATGTTTATATTTTCTTATCCAAAAATACCAAAAATACTCTTCTTTAACCTCAAAACCGTTTAATTCTATCTTTCTAACCCTCTAAATGTTTAATTCTCATGGCGACGATCAACTATCCTCGTTGTTTCCACTGCAAAAGTCGTATGGAAGAGGGTCAGCTCGATTGTCAGAATCCGGATTGTTTATGCAAGCGATGTGGAAGGATGGGTGCAAGCAAATATTGTTATTGGTGCGAATTATCTGATAACTCTCTCGATGATTCTCCAAGTTTTTCTGACCATCCGCCACAACCCGATGAACCCGTTCAAGAACCGGAGACCATAACGGAAGTGGTGGAAATTGCTAGCTCTCAGAGCACACCACTTGTCCCACCTCCTGATTTTTCTGAATGTTCTTCGAGACTTGATAGTCATTCGGATCATCATGTTGGTTTTGTTGATTCTTTGAATAAACCGATTCCTCTTCATAACTCTCAAATGCAATCGTTTATTCCTTGTGTCGGTTGTGGTGAGCCTCTCTATGGTTCACCCTGTCGTTGGTGTACATGTGTACAATGTGGTAATGATATTCATAACGGGAGTTGTTTATTTTGTGGTTCAAGGAATTCATTTGATTATGATCCTAATCAGAACTCATTTAACGACTCTTCAAACTTTTCCAATTACCCACCACAGCCCGACTCATCTTCATATAATCAACATGCTTGCTGTGAATTTTGTGGAGGTCCTCACCAAGGATTTGAGTGTCAATCCGGAAACACGTTTGTCTATGAACAGTTTTCCGGTGATGCTCAGAACTTTGGATATGACCAAAATCCATATGATTCACCTGTCCAGACTCAACAGTTTTACTGTTGTGAGTACTGTGGAGGTCCCCATTTCAGCTCTGATTGTCAAACAGGGAATCCAATTCCTTGTAACAATTACGACTATCCATATCACGACCAACCTCCACAGCACCATACGGTTCAAACTCCACCTGAGCCGTTGTCTCATGAAATCTCCCAGGATCTTGAAACCGCAATGAAATCACTTAATGATATGATGCAAAACTTCAAGGATCAAGTGAGTAATGAAAAGACCATGGGAGAATTGCTTGCCGAAGAGCGAGAAGAACGAGAGGCCCGCAAATCTAGGGAAGAATCATTAGTCCTAGAGCAAGCAGCTCTAAGGCGTTCCCAATTTCTTAAGGCCGCTCTATATGATGATGACGAGGAGAGTTTTTATCCTTTTAGAGATAATATTTCTCAACTCCCTCAGTCAGTTGATATCCCAGCAGTTGAGATTTCATCTCAAACAACTGCTATCACACCCGAAGATCCCACTCACTCTCTAACCATGGGGGACGAGCATCTTGACACTGTTCCTGAAAAGGAATCGGACGAATTCATAAAGTCTAGTGTTGAGAACCTTGTCCCAATCCCGAGAGAGTCACAGGGAACTTCTGATCATGTGTGTAATTCTATCTCCCCTCTTGAGTGTTCAAAAGATCATTTTGAAACTTTCTCCGATGTTAGTGACGATTGTACTTCTCATGGAAACATCGAGTATGTTGAGGCATCACTCCCACAGTCTGATGCTGATCATCATCTTGAGGAGTTCACCGATGAGCTCACTCACACCAATCCACTTTCATCAGAAAGTAGTGATAATCTTTCTGATTTCAAAGTTGATCTGGGAGAGACTGAAAGTCTCCTTGATAATGATCGTTCACTCACTTCTTATCCCAACAGTCCAATTGAGAATGTTAATCACTTTGTTCCTGAAACATTCAAAACTACTTTCACTAATCCTCTATTTGAATTCGACCCTGAATTCACCTTAATTTCTGAGAATCCACTCTTTGATACTCAGATTGAGGATAGTGATGAATCTACAGTGGAACAAGAATCCACAGATTTACATCTTGTGATTGATTCTCTTCACGAGGAGTTCGCCGGTGAACTCACTCATATCATATCTCCGCCGGAATATGATAACTCCCAAATTGATCATGACACACCCGAGATTTGTCTTGATTACTTAAGCTTAAATGATGAGATTCATAATCCTGAAATTATGGATCCTCCTATGGATGAAGATGAAGAGTTAGTCATGATTTCTATCATGATTTTCTTTCTTTTCTTCATATATCCCGTAGCTTCTCCTGTTCTTCACTCCTTCGGGAATGAAGATATTATCTTTGACCCAGGCATTTTCATTTACCATTTGTGAGCCGGGTCTGTCTGTCTGTCTGTATCTCATCGGTGTGGAACTTTCATGTACTTCAATGTTTATCCAAACATCTTGAATGAAAGTCCGATGGAGATTGTCTCTTCCACTTACTTCCCCATGAACAAATTAATTCGGGGTCGAGTCAAGCTAGCGACTCGGTAATCAAAAACAGTAGCTTAACATGGGTTTTCACCCGTGTGTACCACCCTAGTGTGGGGGAGATGCCCCACATGTTGTATATAGATCTAAAAAACTTTGAAAATTGTATATATTAAAAAAAAAGAGAATAATTGTTGTGTTTCTACACTTAGCTAGGTTTATTATCTTTTTACGTTCTAAGTTTCGGCATAACAGCCGGTACTTTGAATATTGAGGACAATATTCATTTCTAAGTGTGGGGGGGAAATTCTGGCGAATTTTGATCATAAATGTACCCTTTTAGTCCCTTTTTCCCCCAAAATGGCCAAATTTAAAATTTTTTTTTTTTTTTGTGGAAGTACTATGTACTAAACACAACAAATGGTATTCAGCTCACCATATCCTTAAAAGTGAAGAGTTGGCTAGCCCGCAAGTTTATGGCTTGTGGTAAAGGCAGTGGAAAAACCATAATTGGTAATCAGCTCACCAAAGATAATATTGATAATTTATCTAAGAGTTGGCTAGTCCAGAAGGGTACGGCTTCTGGTAAAGACAAATCAAATCCGTTGAAAGCTGGTGGTTTGCTCAAAATCACATGGTTATCAGTGTACCATGGTTCTTACTTGAACTGAAACATTTGGCTACTCCAGAAGTAATGGCTTTTGGTAAAGAGATTCAAATCCATTAAGTTTTTCTCAAAAGATTGCTAGGGACTAGCAATAGTTTAGTGTGGGGGATTGATGAGTGTGTAAATACTCATCATTTTTAGTCAAATCTGAACTGCAAAACGTTTAAAAATGCTCAGAAATGCATCAAAATACTGAAAATATTCCAAAATTGCATTTTATATGTTTCAGATGCAAAATGTTCAAAATCAGATGAAAAATGAGCAAAGTTTGCATAATTGGCAGTTTCAGTCCCTCAAGTTTCTAAAATTGTCAAAAATAGTCCCTGAGTCAAAATTTCAAAAGAAAAGTCACCAAAGGTCATTTTTAAATCATAACTGGTCAAATTTAGTCCTTTGGTGAAAAATATCAAAAGTTTGAGAAAATTACAAGTTTGGTCCTCCAAGTTTGAAAATTGGCAGAAATGGCCCCTGGAAAATTGCAAAATGGCAAAATTGGTCCTTATACTTTTTGAGATTGTCACTTTCAACCCTTGGAGCAACTTTTCTGAATTGGCAGTTAAGGTCCCTTGACTTTCAGATTTTACAACATTGGTCCCTAGTATTAAACCTTAAACTAATTTGGACCCTAACCAATTATGACCCCCTGCCTTAAACCCTTTTGGACCCTTACCTTTTTGGACCCCTGGTCAACAAGCTGTCAAACTGCCTTCTTTCCCTCCCACATGCTTCTTCCCCACTTGCCCTGTACATCCCTGCAACCTTTCCCACCACCCAATCACTCTCACCCTCACCTTATCCCCTCACTCCACACTCATCATACCCTACTCCACCCCCCCCCCCCCCCTAGCTGCAAAGTCAGAGGCCTAAAGTCAAATGTCCCAGTTTCCCGCCAAAACCATAAAATGGCCAAATATCACAAAAATCACCCATTGGCTCAAAGAAGTGGTGGGAAACACTATAGAGGACACGTGGAAGCTACTTGAAGTATAAAAAGGAAGAGAGATGAGGAAAGGAGGCAGTAGTTTTAGTTTTTAAAATCTCTTGTATGTCGTTTTTATAAAATCATCTTAGTTAGTTTCTTAATTTTGTAATTTAAAGCTTTCATGTATTGAATCCAAGTAGTTTAATCATTACAATCTGTTTCCAAATCTTAATTTAAGGGTTTACTTAAATTGCATGTTTTGATGACTCACTGTTAAGGAATTCAGTTTAAAAATCTTGTGTCCAAGCCTCTAAAAGCTTACTCTTAAGTTACAATAAGTTCATTCAAGCCACTTAAAGCTTTTCATAAGCTTATATTTCAGTTTCTAGAAAATTTGGATTTCAGTCAATGAAAGTCAAAGGGAGGTCCAATGTGGTAGATTGATGGTGTAATCTTGGTATTTGGGGAAATTTAGTGTTGATTTTGAATGTAAGATGGGTTGTTAGTAAGATTGGGTCCTGGTTCATTGATCTCAGTTTCAAGTTATAATGACAGGATATATGTAAGTTCATGAATTTGTTGTTCATTTGATTCAATAGTGTAATGGTTTAATTTGTTGTTTGTGTCAATTCTGTTCAAGTGATTATGTTATAGTAGTTTAGTTTGTTTAGTTGTGATTCTACTGCTATCACTTGTTCATTAATATGCTCATTAATATGTCAAATTTCATAATCTGCATTAGTAGCTTTCCTATAGAATTTGTCATGATAGTTTGATTTAATCACTTCTTTTAGTTGTAATTTGGTTAATATTAGTAAGTATAGGTATTGGTTTGCTTTGATTCAGGCACACTGTAGGTTGAAATTTACCTAACAGTTTAAAACATAGTGTTTGGATTTGCTGCAAATATTGTGCTAGAAGATAGAGTAGTGGTTTAGACCAGTGTATTCATGTCTGCTAAGTCCTATTAGACTCATTTATGCCTTAAACTTGTGCCTGCTAACCCCTATTGTCAAAATCATCTATCAACTGTCATAACAGTTCCACTGTTGGAACTTTTGAAGATCAAGTCCTTATTTTGTGTTCAAAAGTTATAAGTATAGCTTGCTTTAGTTTAATTTCATCATTATATACCATTTTCAGTTCACAATTCTAGATCAAAACTCAAGAAAGTCAACAATTCAGTTTTACATTAAAAGTCAAAATTGAAAAATATGATTTTTGGCCAACTGCAAGGATTTATCATGATCTCATCTTTGAGCCAATTTCATTGAGGTTTGGCATTTTAGAAACCTCTCCTGGTCTAGTTTCTTATTACTATTTTTGTTGATTTTTATAATTTTTTCAAAAGCTCCAAATGAGCTTGTTAAAAATGTCATAAGTGCCCTGTGCAGGGCATTAGGTCTGCACAGGGGATTATGCAGATTTTGTAAGGACTGCACACAGCTCACTTTGTCTCATCATGGTTTGGTACTTGGTTTCATAGTAGCTAGCCAGGTCTTGGTGAGGCTCCAACACTTGCTTCTCAGTTTCTTACTCATTTGGGTACTTATTTTCTTGTCCAAAGTACTGGCCCAATTCTGTTTTTACACACAAAAGCTCAAAATATCAAATCTGTTAATTTGGCATCTCAGAGGCTACAGCTTGTTGTTTTTAGTTGCATTTGGTGTATTTTAGCAGTTTAGAACTTCTGTAATCAGTTGGTGGTTTATTTTGTTTATTTGGCTTATTCAAGAGCTTATTGATAAGCCCTTTGCACTTCAGTTTCAAATCCTTCCACATAACCACATGTTTTTCTATTTTTCCTTTATTCCTTATATTATTTTAGACTTTTCCTGAAATTTTCAGATTTTTCCAAATTGATTTGCTATTTTTCTGTATTTTATTTAGTTTTTAAGCATTTTTAATTAGCTTTTAATACAAAAAATTAGAAAAAGGTTCAAAAAATAATTTTTCAATTTTCTTAAGTTAAGATAAATATAAAAAGCCAAAAAAGTATTTTTCCATATTTTTCTTAGTTAAATTTGCATTTTTAAATAATTTAAATAGTTTTTAATAGTTTAAAATTCCTAGAAAATAGAAAAATAGTCATAAAAATACAAAAATAATTTTGAAAATTCTAGTTTGTTATTTTAGACTTTTCTAAGTCTTAATTTTATTTTTCTAGCTTTATTTCCTAATTTCTTGTATTTTAGGTAATTATTAAATAATTAAAAATAGTTTTTAATTAATAATAATTAGATAATTAGTTATAAAAATAATTTTCTTTTTCTATAAATTTTCTTTTATCATTAGGATTGTAAAAATGTATTTTTCATATTTTTAGGATTTATATTGTATAAGTTTCACGTTTTTATTTGTACGTTTACGTAATTTTGTTTTAAAACGTAAGTTTTAGGTTTTAAACGTTCATCATTTTAAATATAGTGATAGCGTTTATTTAATAGATTTTATCTTTTTAATTTCCTTTAATTTGCATTTAAGCCCCTGTAGTTTATGGGCTTTTTCCTTAGATATAATCATCTTCAAATCTCTTTTCCCGTTCAAATCTCTCGATCACTACACGTCTGACTATTCTCGCACAGCTCGTTGGGACTTAACGACCTGGGGAAACACTATACTCTCCTGATCTTCATTGCATTCGTGTTTGAGCTGTTTTAAGCTGATTACGGTCTGTCATTCACAAGTGGCAGGCTTGCGTGATTTAGCTTGACTGTTTTGCGCGAATCAGAAATCCTTCTAGAGCCAACATCAAACAAGCTCTTGGTGGGTGACATGTGAGATCTTTTCTAAACATCAAGCTTGTGACAACTGGAGAGAAACGATGGGGAGATTCATAATTATGAATCAATCCTGGTTCAGGTTATGGATTGACAGATACCTTTGGAAAACCAGTCGTTGTGCTTAAAACTATTTTCTCTAGCACATCGACTGTGCATTAAGATTTCAAAATTAAAAGATGTTTATGATTGATAATTGATTTTTCTTAAAACCTTCGTTGTATTTCAAAAACACTTTATTGATCAGTACTCGATTGTTTTTCAAATCTCTTTCCATCAATCAGTGAATCTCGAATTCGCTGGTTCACTCACTCCGAGTTGTCTTCTTTGAGACGTTCCGGTTTGAGAACGGCTAGAGCAGCTGCGAAACCCTGTCAAGGAGATTCTTCGGAATTATACTAGATCACAGGCAGTACTTGTATTGATCAACGGGGAACCGTGGGCCGTGTACCTCAATTCAACAAAAGTGATCAAAGGCACTTTCGTGCACGTTATTGCTAACTGTTTTATGCAGGTACACCCCGACGATTGCAGCTGATCAGAATTGAGGAGTCAATCCATAGCCGCATGCTCATACAATCACGTTCACAATTAAAGAAATCATGATAAGTGCATATCTTCATCAACATGCTCTGATATTTTCAAACCATGCTTCTGCTACGCTGCTGGAAATATTCTGAATCAACAAAAGCTTCCGCTACTCTGATGAGAAGATATCATGATCCAAAATATGAGCATGTCGGTCCTAAAGTCACAACTTCACATAAAGGCAACACAACAAAGGATGAGTCAGAGATATATTGTGGCTGATGATCTCAAAGCTGGCACAAAACTCATTATCACGTGGATCAGTTAAAGACCTCCACTTGGATTAACCAAACATGCAAAATGAAGAATCAAAGACTACGGGCTACAGAGCAAGGAACATTAACAAGAATCCAAGAACAATCTTAATGTAATATCTGTTTTGTATTCATTGTAATTTGAGGTGATTTAAGTTTGCATATAAAAAGTAATAATGTGTAAATCATCTCTTTTTGTCAAATGTTGAGTGAATTAATCATACAAGTTAGTTATACATTTGGACCTGTGATCTGTCTACCCATTTACTATAGAGAAAATTCCCTAACTAGGCCAAAAACTCAACCATTGTCCCTTATGTGGTCACTTTCATGTCCCCTTTCCTATTTTGGTCATGCTCGACTGCTCAACTCCACTAGTTTTCTGCCACGTGTCAACCCACTTGTACCTTTTATTAAAATTACGTGGCCCACCAAATCTGAACCAAATCTTAGTTACTGTACATCCCTTTTGTCTTTTAATAAAAGTCAACGCTCGACTGACGGCGCTCGACTTGCGGCTGCTCAACTTAGTCAGTACTTTTTGCATGGGAAACGTAAAAAGTAGCCTGGGAAAATACACACAATCTTTTGCTTAGATTGTGTGGTCTTTAATTTTAAATTGATTTTTAACTTTTGTTATTTCAAAAAAATAAAAGAAAAATACACACAAAAACACACGAACACACACAGATGATCGCCTCACAGATTGTGTGTTCTTGATGATCTTCTCCCCGAAAGTCTTGTTAACTTCTTCTGCCACTGCCGAGTCTTGATAACTTCTTGATCATCGCTTCCCCCGTTCTCAGATATGGTGAGTGGCTATTAAATGCTTAAGTGGGTATTTTGTAATTAAGTGGTTAATTCTTAAGTGCTTAAGTGATTATGTAAGTTATTTTTCTTTATCTTTTGTATGTTAATTTATAGGGGTTTTCATGGTTTCTCATATTTTAATCAAAATAAGTGCGTATATATTTTGTTTTTAGGAGTTTTCAGCTTATTTGTATGTTCATTAGGTTTCTTTAGTTTATTTAATTGTTTTTCAGGATTTCTCAGTTTTTTATCAAATTAAGTGCGTATAGATTTTGTTTTTAGGGTTTTTCTTGTGGATTATGTAATTGCGATTTAGGGTTTTCAAGGGTATTTGTATGTTAATTTATAGGGGTTTTCATGGTTTCTCAATTTTTAATCAAAATAAGTGCGTATATATTTTGTTTTTAGGGTTTTTCAGCTTATTTGTATGTTCATTAGGTTTCTTTAGTTTATTTAATTGTTTTTCAGGATTTCTCAGTTTTTTATCAAATTAAGTGCTTAGAGATTTTGTTTTTAGGGTTTTTCTTGTGTTACTATGGATTATGTAATTGCGATTTAGGGTTTTCAGGTTTCTTATGTTTCTCGATCTATCATTTAATTCCATAATTAGGCTTTTTATTATTTAATTCAGTTAATTCGTTACTTGTTATTGTTAAGTGTTTATTATGGTTTATACTGCTTATATGCCTATTTATAACTGATAAATATAAGTGTGTAAGTACCTAACAATAAGCAGTAAAAACCATTGAAATGTTGGTGTGTGATCTTAAGTCTAAATGTTATATGCTTCACAAGTCGAATCAACTGTTAATTTTTTCATTCTGTTATTACTTCTTTTTTGTAGGACTATGATGCGAAAGTTATTGTGAGAAGTAAATTGCATTATTTGTTACTTCTGAAAGATATATTAGACCAACCGCGTCGTACAATGTTCAAGGCCTCATGTTTCGGACCTTGGCTGAATCTGACTTATCTAGATAATGAGGAAGAGCTGGTGCATTTTATGCTTCAGAAACAACTCCGCCAATATGATGATAGCTATGATCTTCCATTGGTTTACTGTGTGAATGGACATACTTTTGCCTTTGGTCGACGTGAATTCTGTCTGCTAACTGGGTTCACATTTGGTATGCTAAGCTTTAGGAAATGGAGAAGTGGTGATATCCCTTTCCGTGATCGTGTTTTTCCAGATAAGATAGGGCAGTATGTTAAAAACATTGATCTTTTATCGGTTATTGAGGATGAAGATATTTTCTTAAATCTGTCGGACGAATATGCTTTACGGGTTTGTCTGCTGCTAACATTGGAGGTTATTTTCATGGGCAAAGAGTTGGCTTCTGTGATTGATGATATGTTGCTTAGGATGGTTGAGGATCTTGATGAATTCAATGCATTTCCATGGGGAGAACATGTTTGGAGGCAGTTGTATGCGTCAATCAGAAATGTCGCTTCTGAGCATCGACCGGGTTACAGTCAAACATTGAGTTGTAAAAAATCCAAGGATGTTCCTACCTTCTGCTTGTCTGGATTCATTTGTGCTTTCAAGGTTAGTACTAATACAATTTCCAAATGTTTATTTAAATGCTTATTTATTATCTTCTTGGACCTTGTAACTTATAAGTGTTTTGTTTTACTGTTTTCAAGATATGGATTATAGAGCTTTCGGATAAAAGTAACCAGTGGTGGAACAAGGATCTAGGGGTTATCCCAAGAGCACTTGCATGGTCTAAACACAAATCATTTGGAAAATCTGATAATTTCGACCAACTTTTTGCTAAGGTAAAACCTTATAACGTTCAAGTGTTTATTTATTATAATTGACTGGTAGTAAAAACTAATATCTATATTTTTCTTAGGGCTCGGCACCAAACTTCACTGTCTTCCCAACTAGAGTTGAGGCTGAGTCTCGATGGTATACAGAAAGTAACGAATTTTTTAGGTGGTATACCCCTAGAGCACCGCCTGTGTAAAAGGGGGACTTTATGAAGAGTGTTTTCAGAAAGCAAAGGTTGTTGTTGCACGCACGCCTAAGCAAATAACCAGTCTATAGGATTGTGAATTGGAGAGTACTCGTCAAGAGATAGATGTTGTTGCTCTTCAGGCTGTTCTTAAGTCTTTGGATGCTCGCACATCGAAACTGGAGACTATAGTTGAGGTTAATGTTTTACCTTTTGTAATTTTTGTCCAATATATTTTCTTTTTAAACAATTATCATGGTATACACTAATAGGCATGTTTTGTTCCAAATTACTTTCATTTGCAGATCATTTCAAAAAGAAGAGACCAAGTCAAAAAAGATACTTATGAAAAGGTTATTTATTCATTTTATAAATGTATGTGTAATTTAATTAATTTTTGTATAATAATATTTGGTAAACAAATTTGGTATGCAGTTTTACACTTCTAAAAAAGAACACGAGGAGAAAGTCAACAGCCAGACTTATGAAAAGGTAATTAAATCAGTATTATACTTGTAAATTTGCATTTTCGATCCTATAATATGTGGTATATTCTTTGTGTATATCTTTTAGGACTGTCTACTAATACGTGGTAAATTCTTTTGTGTGCAGTTTTATACTTATAAACCCGAACAACAAGACAAAGTTATCCCATCCGGTGTTGAAAAGGTAATTTACTGATCTCCTGTAGGATTAAAGCTAACTTATATTCTATTGCCTGATACAAAGCTTGTAGATTCTATGTATTCTTGATAAGATTTCAACTTTTCAGTTGACACATTATAGGTTCTAAGTTCTAATCATAATGCAATTGTGGCATATCATTGACAGGGCCTTGATCTTGCTGACGAGTATTGCAGTGAAGTAAATGATTTTATGAATTTGTTTGATTCCCAATTGCTTAATCTTCCATCATCACAGGAAGATTTTAACAAATCACCACAGAAGGATGGTGTGTTTCATCCTATGGAAGAGCCTAGGGAAAAGAGGTTGAGAATGTCCCAATCTCACATGAAGTCATCTCACATGAAAATTGCTCTTGAGCATTGTGGAACAAAGAAGAGGAGGTTTGAAGATGTTATTAGGTCGCCTTTTGTGCAAGCGCCAAAAACTAGAAAAGTTCCTAGCGTGGATGAGTTGAGAAATCGAAGGAATCTTCTTGATCCTCTTATGGTTGAAAGGTTAAAATTAGTCAGACCTTGGATCGAGATACAATATTTTTAAATCTGTCAGGTGTTTTTATATAATTGTAATCATTTTATAATGGTCACTTATGTTTATTTTGTGTTTGTCTATAGGTTCTTGATCGACCATTTCAAAACACCGATCGAAATTTCCTTGGATACGAAATTGAACGGTTTCTGTGTACGGATGGGTGGCGGAATTGTAAGTTTCCTTGGTGTGCTGAAATAACCGTGGATCGTTATTTTTGGGATTCTATAATCGGCCTTGATGATAAGCGCAAAGGATGGTTGCTTGATGAGGTAAAGTAAATATATCTTTTATTTACTTTACTCATAATTATATAATATTTTGGTTTTGATTGTCTGTAGCTGATAATCGATATCAAGTAAATTTTATACGAGAAAAACTGCATATTTTTAAACAGAAACACTGCATACTTTCTCAATTATCATGGCAGGGTCTATCTAATTATCTAGATGGGTTCCATTGCATAATTTGAACCCCGTCCCTAGTACAATTTATGTGCTTGATCTTTATCACAAGTTTTGGCTCTTTCAATAACGGAAGCTCGTTGTCTAGAAAATATTATATAAACTCGACAACCATCTTCCGTTCTTGTAAGAGCCAAAACATGTGATAGAGATCAAGCACACAAATGGTTGTAGGGACGGGGTTCAAATTAGGCAATGAAACCCATCTACATCCTTATATATATCTGCTATGATAATTGAGACGTGTTGTTTGCGATAATGATATAGTGTGTATTGTTCATGACAGGCCACACTACATTATCCCATTCAACTCGATTATATAAACTCTATATGTCTTGTATAAAACACATTTGAAATCGATTTGTAGGTAGAGAAAATGAAAATCTCATTTTTATATAAATTACTGATTATATATATATATATATATATATATATATATATATATATATATATATATATATATATATATATATATATATATATATATTGTTCTTACAGCACATTGATATGTGGATCAGTTACATGTGGCATACTAGACCAGATGATATGGATTGGTCAATGGTTAGTTGCTTTTTTTCTGCCACTATTGATGCGAGGAGGATCATTGCCTGTTTTCTACGCCAACAAAGAGAAATAGCCGCTTGGATGGGGTGATGTTGAACGTGTCTTTATCCCAATAAATGAACCTGAGGTTCATTGGTCTCTTGCTGTGTTTCAGATCCACACTGGTACAGTCACATTCTATGATAGTGGCGTTGTGTTTGATAATGAATCGCGTCCTTTTTATCTGGATATGAGGAATGCTTTAAAGACAAGGCTTCCCGAAGTGCTAAAAGAAGTAGGGGTCTTTGAGCAGAAGGGAATCGATCCTAATGTCCTATAGGATTACGTTAAGGCATGCTGAAAATGTTCCCAAGCAGGGTGGTTTGTTCGATGATTGTGGTGTGTGGCTATGCATCTTCTTATTCAGGTTAGTCATTTAACATTGCAGATTAATAGCTTATAATATATCAATTTGTTTCTTAGTTAAGAGACAATCTAGACGTTTTTTTAGTTCAGCTGTAGGATAACCATTTATTACAACAAACACCTCTTTACAGTACAACTGGACAAACACAAACTTATGCTAGGCGAATACTTAGTTAAGTGGACAAACATAAACACAAACAACATCAGTTGATTGGGATGTGCAAGTGTCATGAGTGACCGGTTGCCTATAGTGACTGTACAACGGTTATAGTCACTATCTGCAATCGGCCACCCGTGACACTTCCACATCCCAATCAACTTAAACATAGCCCGTTCCAATGTTAGTCTCAAAACGGCACCTTACCCTTTAGCTTATCGATAAACTCATCAATCTCAGTACACCTATACTCTATCTTCTTAGCCAAAACTTCCAACTCCCTCATTTTCATGTCATCCTTTGCTTGAAGCTCCTTGAGAAACTCTACTGTCTTCTGAGGCAAAATCTTCCCAACCACGGTCTTCCCAACCACGCCATGGCTGCAATAGTATAAAATATAGAATTGCCACGCCAAGACACGGAAAATCACATCATTAGCATGATTTATTAAGATACATATCATCACAGCCTCTTGAACACAAATGTCGCTTCATATATTCTATCAAAATAGTTCTATTAAAATTAGACACTTGTGAACAAAATAGAGTTTATACATATCAAAATAAGCAAGTTACCAAAGGAAAACTATAAACATGTGATGTAGGTCAGGAATCAAGTGTCATTCAAAACCACTAGCATGTGAGATTTTTTGGGATAATACTTTTAGTATTTAATAGAGGGGTAATGCTATACTATTTTCACATTTTTAGTTCATAATATAAAAAAAAAAAAAAAAAAAAAAAAAAAAAAAAAAAAAAAAAACACCATAATGGCGAGATGTCTTAGGTGTGCTGAGCTGCAACAATCTTCAAATACCGTTGAGTGGGATGAAATGATGATTTTCTATTGCCGACAGAGTTGGAGACCGTGGTTGGGAAGATTGTGCCTCAGAAGATGGCATACCTGATTCGGCACACCTTGGTACTTTGAGCTTCCCAACGAAAACCCATTCCTAAGTCACTGTCATAGCAATAGGTTTGGTGCAAATCTTTGCAGCCATGTCGTAGACATGACAATGGGATTTCGAGTGGACGCTCAAAGTACTAAGCTGTCTCCACTTGCTTATGTACGACTCGTTGACTCGAGATAACTTGCTTATAACATATTGACATTTAACTTTTTCGACCAACTCCTTTACATGTATAAACTCTATTTTGTTCATAAGTGCCTTACTTTGATAGAGGCTGTAATGATATATCTTAATAAATCAAGCAAATGATGTGATTTTCCATGTCTTGGCGTGGCAATTCTATATTTTATACTATTGCAGCCATGGTGGTTATATACTGATGTTTTTGAAACTATTGATTTATACAGATCTGAGCCTCACTATTATGTACAAAAAATTAGTCAAAATGTGTTTGATTGTGTCATTTAGTTGTTGGATACAGTCTTATGGGAAAATGTGTTTGTTTGAATGTGTTTGTTTGCATGTGTTTTGATTAGTCAAAATGTGTTTGTTTCAATGTATTTGATTGTATGGTAGATGGGTTGCCTGTATAGGCTGACTTGTTCATCGCTGTAAAATTATTTGATTTTTTGTTATATAGTTTTCCTTTGTTAACTTTTTGTACGTTTACAGGTTAGGAAATGGAAAGCCGTTGGATGTTGAAAATCCCATTCAAACTGCCTTATCATATCGCGAGAGGATGCTCAAGTTTTATTTCAAGCATAAGATACATGTTGCTTGAATCTTGTAAGGCGTGTTCCACAAAACAATTCGTTGTCTAAACATTTGGTTGATTGTCTGGAAAACAATTTGTACACAGTAACGGTTGATGGAATCACCTGGAAAACAGCTTCACTAGCGGGTTATGTATACCTGACATTTTTGTATTTCCTCCCGGATAACTTTTGGGTTTATGTATACCCACTTTGTAACCACTAATGGGGGATAGAATTGTCTGTTAAGTAGAATGTAGTTGCGGGTTATGTATACCCAAACATTTTGTATTTCCTCCTGGATAAATTTTGGGTTTATGTATACCCACTTTTATTTCTAGTGAATACAGGTTCATAGTTTCCCACATTACCATGCTTTTTACTACTAACAGTCCAGAATCACAACATACTTAGTTCATAAAAACATAACATTTAATTTCAGTTGCAAAGTAGCATTCCTGAAGGTTTTTCGTACATAGTTTATTACAACAAAACATTTCATTCAGTAGCAAGGTAGCAGTCCAGATTCAAAACATACATAGTATTGTCACTACTTTTCATCAATTATGGTTCATCCAAGTTGTATGGTTCCATGCTCCAATCCATTTCATCGTCTTCAGCTGTACCAACAAAGGTTTCGTTATCAGACAAATTATGTTCGGTTTCGTTATCAGACCAATCCAGATGATATTGAAACGCCTTTGACGGTTGTCCGCTACTTGAGCTTCCTACATATTCCTGTAAATTTAAATCAAAGTTAACAAGATTATAGATTTGGATAGTTAACTAGATTATACATTTCAATGCAAATATTATTCAATACATGACCTTTTTCTTTGGTAATGGTTCCATGCATGATCGTCGCGTGTGTCCAAGAATGTGGCACCTTGAGCATCTTGCAGGGCTTGGTTCCTCTCCTTGAGATTTTATACGATCTTTGTTTTTTGGCCTTCCCGATTGGGTCTTAACTGCTCTAGGTGGCTTCACTTTTTGCAGGCCATGAGGTTTCTCCCAACTCGAGGGTTCCCCTATAGGATAAACCAATCCTTGGTATGTAGCTTTGAGCGTTGTTTTCTTAAACCAATCCCCAGCCAAATGATTACAATCCGACAATTTAAGAAATCTAGCAACCGCTAACGCATGACCACACGGTAAACCTGAAAATTGCCATTTACAACAACTACATGTCCCATTGGTTAGATTCACTATATGTTGTCTTCGACCATCATCTACCTGATAAAGTTTTGCTGCTTCAATGCCTCTTACAATCCAAGTTGCGCTTTTTAACATCCTATCTTTTACTTTTGCAGCAGACCAATCACTAAGTTCCCCCGCGGGTGCATCTAAAAATCAAATGCTGGTATAATTTTTTTTAAAATGTATAAAGTAAATAAATAAATAAATACTTACGAAAAATAATCTTTACCTTCATATTTTTCTCGTTTATCACAATACCACTTTTGTAAAAGCTCTCGATACCACTCCATTAGCATTGTAATCGGTACTTTTCTGACATCTCTTGTAAGTGAATTTACCGACTCTGCACTGTTGGACGTCATATAGTTGTACCGTCTAGCAGGACAGTATGCCCTAGACCATCTCTTAAAGACAGCTTCACGAAGTTTCTTCTCAACACCTGGTCTAAATGCATCAATAGCAGAAAGTGTCGCATGAAAATCCTCCTTAGTGTAAGCTTTGCATGTCTTCCAATACAAACTCCTGAGCTTTCTACTATTGTTTAAACCGCAATTTATCATTAGATGCCTACAACAATACCCATGAAATGAATTTGGGAAGACTATTTTACACGCTAGTCCAATTGCATAATGTCTATCAGATATGATAGCCAAATCTGGAACTTCCCCTATGCCTTTTTTCAACTTCGACAAAAACCATGACCACGATTCCCCCGTCTCACCTTGAGAAACACCCGTAGCAATTGGTACAATCTGATTATTACCATCCATTTCAACAGCAAGCAAATTTGTTCCAAGGTACTTCCCTTTAAGATGTGCTCCATCAATTATTAGCAATGGTAGCAAGTGGTTTAAGAAATTTGAATCTGTTTGATTTTACAAAATATTAGTTGTATATTAATAGAATACCACAAATATATATAAAAAATATGCTTTAACGCATAAACAATATACACATACTTACAGCAACACCAAAGGCGATAAAACACATCTTAAAGTGTCCTTCATTATCGGTGTCAATATGAGTCACCGTACCGTCATTTACCAACTTGAGATTATGACAATAATACGACAATTGGTCAAACGATTCCGTAGGATCACCACTGAGCATCTACAATGCTCGGGTTTTTCCACCCTATGCCTTTTTATAAGAAATGTCTATTTTGAATTCTTGAGCAATATCTTCTTGTATGTCCTTTGGAGTGTAGATTCGACTCGTATCTCTCAATTTCGGAGCGAGTAAACGTCCCAAAAAAAATTCCGTTGCATTACGGTGATTAGGAAACAATTGTGTTTTGGGACAAGTGTGGACATCGTAAACTTTGCCTAATTACCATTTAACACTATTTTTCATCTTAGACGACACTATTTTCCATTCGCAACCTTTATTCATACAAATTACATCGTACCTTTTTTTATCAGATTTTCTAACCCTAAATTCATACCCATCTGTAAGAGCTTTTTTACCAATTTCATACATGCATAAGTCATTGTTATCAAATTCCTGACCCGTATAAAGGATACAAGAGCTACTATTGTTGTATCTTATGTTATGCGGGATCTTGATATTAGGCATCGGGGGATCGGGTGGACAAGGCATATACTCGAATGTATTTGTTTCCCATTTATGTACGAATTGATCATTTGAAGGAAATGTAGGCCCAAATTATCAAAAGTTTTAATTTTTGGTAGATTATACGTATTGACAAATCCATTTTGTTGTATTTGAGAATCAATATCAAAAGGTTCATTTTTTGATAAACACGTATTGATAAATTTATTTTGTAGTATTTGAGAATTATTGTAAAAAGCATATGGTTCAAAATCATCATGAAATAATGAATCATTAAGGTCGAAATCTAAAGAGTTGGAAGAGCATGGATTTGCCTTTACGTTTTTGACAACCATTTTAATTAAAAGTTTCGGTAAGGCAGCCTTCGGTCTACAGACTTCGTTAACGAAAAATGCTACATCGTCATCATCAACTATGTGGACCGCCCCGTATGGCATTTTGTAAGAAAAACTTAAAACGTATGCGTTTTTAAGTTTAAACTTTTTTCAACGAATGAAACTAACCCATCGTATGTAATATCTTTGCTTAGTGAAACACCGTAACTGGATCCATCTTCAAAAACAAGATATACACGAAATTTATTATCAGAAATACTCATATTTATTGATTAACTATATATTCCAATGGAAATAAAAGGAAATATGTATATACAATATTAACAATAAAAAATTCAACGCTCGACTGACGGCGCTCGACTGGGGGCTGCTCGACCACCGGTACTTTTTGCTTTGGAAAAGAAAATAATTAGGTGTGTTTAATAAATGTGTTTAATAAATATGAAATGGTTGGTAGTTAGAGTATTTAATTAGAAGTACATCACATTAAATATACACTATTAATACTACCTACCATAAATTAATTCACAATAAAAAATTCAACGCTCGACTGGGGGCTGCTCGACCACCGGTACTTTTTGCTTTGGAAAAAAAATAATTAGGTGTGTTTAATAAATGTGTTTAATAAATATGGAATGGTAGTTAGAGTATTTAATTAGAAGTACATCACATTAAATAGGATAGTTAGAAACTTTATTATAAGTAAATGTAGTTAGGTGTTTTTAGTTAAAATTTAATATACATATGTGTTTTTAATAAATTGTGGAATGCGGTTTTTTTTTTTTTTTTAAATTGTTATCTTGGTTATTTTTGACGCGGCGATAAACATTTAAAAAGATAAAATACTTACAAAGCGATAAGAAATTAAAAGCGTACAAATTATATTACAAAGCGATAAAACATAATATTACTATATTAAACCATACAAACTACTCGATCTGTAATTTTCCCAAATCATTATAAAGCTCGTGAAGTAGTGCAGTTGATTGATATGTGTGGTTTGCTGGATCATTCATCATTTCTATTGTTGCCTCCAATACTTTTATCTTATTAGTCAACAACTTGCAGTTTGAGCAACCTGCATTTCCAGAAATTGGTTTTGAGGTTCCTGGAGAATATCTTGGTGGTGTGGAGGATCCTGTCATATAAGTTGAAGGCGATGAAACTTCCGGAGAACCGATAAGTAGACGGATACGTTCCTCTTTCCATAAAAAAATTTACATCCATGATCTTTTGTCTCAGGCTATTAAAGAATAGACAAAATTATTTTTAAGAACATATACTTAATATATTACACAAATAACAAACACTTATAATTGTTCATCTTCGATAAAGGACATGAAGAGTATAGTTGGCCAAGGCTGTGACGTTGATGTGATTGTCGCAAAACTACATTTCCTTCTCCACAAGGACACGGAAAAGCTTCATATTCAGCCATCTTCATGATAACAGTTTGTATGTTTGTTCTTTTGAATTTCGTTGTACACCTTTTTATATAAAAAAATGGAGAAATACATTTGTGTATGTTTGTTCTTTTAATTAGATTACATGTTTATCGTGTATTACCTCACTGATAGCAGACTCTAACTTTTGCTCACTCTTTAGCTCCTTCATCGGAACATCTTGATCAGGGTCTCGTACCTTCATCGGAACATCTTGATCAGGGTCTCGTGCCTCCTCATCATTCATCACGGGCACATGTTGCTCATAATCAAAAGACAACAAGTCCTGAAAAAAGAGTTAAAATTGATTGAATGTGCGTATTGGTTTATAAAATGATTAAATTAACCTGTTCAACTATATTTACCGCATTAAAAGGAGACTCTGCGTATTGTTGATCATTTATCACTTCTTCCTTCATTGGAACATGTTGATCATCATTCATCACAAGAAGATCCTGAAAAACAGTTAACATTGCGTGACAAGTGAGTTGGTTAAAATTTGAATGGATTAATCTCTTCAACGTATATTTACCGTATAAAAAGGAGACGATGAGTTTTGTTGATCATTGATTATTTCCTTCACTGGGACATGTTGCTCATCCTTCGGAACCTCAAATAGTTTATCGTCCTGATAAAATGAGCGTGTAAAAAGGGCAAATCTCAGGTATGCATTAACTCATAAAATAAACAAAATAACATGTTATATATTACCTGACAATCTGTCGGAGGTGAGCCAAAGAGGTTGCCTATTACTTCTTGAACCTCTTGTGTGGACAAATCTTCCTGTAAATCTCCAACATCGGTAAAATTCATGCCAGTTGACTACAAAAAAGAAAAAAAAATTACTATTCTTGAAAGCAATCAACATACGTAAACCATATATTATATGATAAAAATACTATTGTAAACAACAAACCTTTGAATCACGATGCACATCCATATTCTCTTCATTTTTAGATGATGTATGTAAAATACAGTAATGTTAAATAATTGGTTTACTAATTAAGGTGACTAAATAAAGAAACAAAAAACAAACAAAAACAAAAACACACAAAGAAAAAAGCAGATAAGTTAAATTAGTTCTATTATACATAACACTTACAGAAACTTACAAACAACACAGTCTTACAGACAACTATCTTAACACAGAACAACTATCTAACAACCATACTAAAGTCTATCTGATATACTAATATACAGAACAATCTGGATGAGTAAGCAGAAGAAGTGATTCGTTGAAGGAGCTCATGAATAAGGACCCTGCATCTGCTTCGACACCAAGATTAATAAGTTCTTGTGACCAAACTTGAAAGACTTCAAGTGTGTGATCCATTTGATAGGGCTTATCAGCTTCAAACACCGGATATCCGCAATTCGTAAATCCAAGTAATTTTAATAACTGGGGAGTGAAAATGTTAAATAGTGTCTTAACGGATTGTAGTTGGTTAAAAGGACCCAACGTTAGCTCCCATATACAGAACGTGTGCCACTCATCCCCTATCATGTTCCCAAAAATAACAAGAGACTTACTTAGGTTTGAAATATAGAAAGGTATATCTATGACAGAACATTTATAGTTAACCAAATCAAAGGACACAATCATATAACGTTTATGAGAAGTAACACCATCAACACCAAAAATCCTTTCAGAAGCCGTCCAATATATAAAATTACCAATAACCACCTGACTTGACCGTTTAAGTCGGATTGATTGACGAGGAAGATGTTCGTTTTCTAATTTTGTCCATCGCTGGGAGCTCAATGTAAATACTAAAACATTTAACGGTCCATGTCCATGAACCGGATAGGAAATCCTTAGAATGGTAGGGTCAAAAGTGTCAGGATTCACAGCAAAACCCACTGCAACTTTATGAGACTCATATTGACTTGACCAAAAAGGGAGTACTATAGCAACTGATTTTCTTATTGATGGGTTCCAAAGAACAGCCATCTTAAAAGCATCAGAAAAACATATCAATCCGTGAGAGTTGCCAATTGGGATAAGATTCAAATATCTTAGATTTGTATGGCGAATTACGTGAGGAAGTAATGGGAGAAAGCTACGTTGTTGGGACAAATTACCATTTTGGTCAATAAAACATATAAATTTTGTCTCAACAAAATCCTTCTTATACCCTACAAGGAATGATCACGGCTGACACGGGCGAACACCGAAACTGACAACGAAGTTGGAGCTATCAATAACAGACTTCCATGTATTTGAAACGGTTCTAAACTGAAGTAAAGATTTGACAGGAAGTTTGTTAATGATTTGCATTTGAATTTCAAAAGGTATGTTGTCAGACATTTGTTTACAAAAAAGGAAATTAGAACTTAAGTGAAATAATAGGGAGGTGAAAATGAGTTGAGTAACAAGTAGTGTCATAATAATTAACTAAAGAAGTCTTTAAATGCTACACTCTCACTAGTGTCATAAATGCTAGTGTACTAATGACATACATATCCTAATGTGTTACTCACAAGTCAACCACCAACAATTTTATATAAAACATATACTAGTAAAAAAAAGAAATAAATGTTTCAAAAGGTTAAAAACTAATAAAACCTTTTCAACGGACGCTGCTGCAAAGTCGGGTGGATCACCAATCTGCTCGCTAACACCATCAGTCTTGAAATTCAGGATAAACTTTTTCAGTTGGAAAATCTGCTTTTGCATACTAGCCATCTGAGATACTAGGGTTGATCTAGGAGGGATGTCATCCATATTCGGCAATTCACTAACAACATTTGGCTTCAATTGTTTGAGCATTTCATGAAGTCCATGAATCTGCTGTTGCATACTATACACTTGACCAGCAAGGCTTACGCTAGATGGCATATGTGCATCAATATGAGGCATGACTTCATCCACATACCTACGCACCTCTGTACGGATATGTGTCGATCGATGAACTTCAGTACGCACAACAGAAGATCTTTTGCGTACTGTCATCTTCACCCGTTGAGCTGATGTACTATCTGTTGTAGTATTGTGGGCTGGAGTATGTGGTGTATCGTGGGCTGGACTATGTGGTTCATCATTCAAAGACCCTGGTGGTTGAAACTTCCTGATGTAGTCTATACTTGAAATCCACCAAAGCTTATTTTTCTCAACATCTGTGTATAAAAAATTATTATCCACTAACCCATGCTATAGGATACAATATAATAATCATATTGAATTCTTGTAAAAGCGTATATTATCACCTGTAGGCAGGAGGCGAACAATCTGATTACCAGAGAAAAGAATATCATAATCTGTCTTATCAAACTTCTGCCCATCATCCCATGCAAGTGCTCTAGGGATCACACTATCATCTTTAAACCACCAGTTTGTAGATTTGGGGAGGGTTTCCAAAAGCCAAATCTACAAAAATTATACAATACAAAGTTATAAACATCAGCTTATTAGTGTTAAACTATTTAAATACTCATTATCATAATTATACTAACCTTGAGAGCAAACACAAATCCACAAAGAGTATATGTGGTGGTGTATCCTTTTCCCTTGGTAGCAATTTCAGACAAATGTATGTCTCTAACCTTCAAAACCACATTATATACCCTGTGGTGAAACTCAACCCAAAGATACTCGCCCCATGGAATTGAATTCCAAGCATACAAGTCATCTACTAAACACAAAATCTCGTCGGGGATGAGAGTTCTTTCCTGTTTGCCCATGAAAATGTTCTCTAAAATTATCAAAAGGCAAAGGTGTACAACATCATCATTCGAAAGCTCAGAAAACTCGTAGGGATCATTGAGAATCAGTAAAAGCTGCTCGGTCTTTATGTTAGTTATTTTGGCATGTCGCCTTTCTTTAAGAAAAAGTAACATACGCTTAGCAAAAGCAGATTCACGACCCTTTAAATGACCCATGGAAATGTCACCAAATCGAAATCCTGATATCAAGCACATTTCCTGCCGACCAAATTGTAAAACTTTTTGCCCAATATCGAAATACATTGGAGTATTTATATCATGACTTTCCACTTCTCGTTGATGTTGCAGTAAATAATGCAGCAAGTGATTTTCATGGTCATAGGATTTTAAGTTTAACCATTGGCCAAAAACTGTGCTCGTAAAAACGTTAAGACGCTCACCATAATTTGGGTTCGAGCTCAACTTTTGCTTTATTGTTTTCAGGAAATGCAACTTCGTTCTCATACTAACCTTGTCAGAATACACCTATAAACCAAAAAAATTGAAAGGGGAATTTATATTCACAATTAAGACAGTAAGACATTACAAATAAGCAGATTACAAAGGGCAAAAGCAAACCCCCAACAAAAAATGTGATCTATTATGTTTAGAAATTTAGAAATTCTTGTTTTTTTTGTTGAAATGATTCATACCCATGTGAAAAAATATGATCTTTTTAATGGAAATTCTTGTTCTTTTTAAGCTTTTTAGTGATTGATTCATACCAATATAAAAAATATATGATCTTTTTGATCATGCTTGTAGCAAAAGATAAGTTTTTCTTAAAAAAAACTTCTAAAACTTAGTCAGCACTAAAGAACCTTAAAAAAAGCCCTAACAAACAAAATCAAAATCGTAATAAGCACAAACGAAATAAGCAGTAGTGACCTAAAAACCTTAATAATCTTTGCTCAAACATTCCCCCACAATATATTTTTAACAAATCACGAAATAAGCAGTAGTGACCATAAACTAGCAATTTAAAACCAAATCAAACCCGTAACAAGCAAACCCTAGAATAAGCAAACCCTAAACACAAAATAATCAAAATAATAAAGAAAAACATAAAACAAAAACACTTACTTGTCTAGCAGCCATGATCGAGCACGGATCGAGCACTCAGGTGTGTTTCTGGGTTGTGTTTGCCTTGTGTGTAAAGGACCCAGTTGATTAGCTGATGATTTTGCACAGATCTGAAGTGTGATTGTGTTTGTGTGTGTTTCGTGTGTGTGTGTGTGTTTTTTTTTTAAATTTTTTATCAAAACAAAATTAAAAAATAAAAGTAAAAAAAATAATTTAAAATTAAAGTACACACAATCTAAACAAAAGATTGTGTGTCCTTTCCCAAGCTTCTTTTTACATTTTCCATGCAAAAAGTACTGACTAAGTTGAGCAGCCGCAAGTCGAGCGCCGTCAGTCGAGCGTTGACTTTTATTAAAAGACTAAAGGGGTGTACAGTAACTAAGATTTGGTGCAGATTTGGTGGGCCACGTAATTTTATTAAAAAATACAAGTGGGTGGACACGTGGCAGAAAACTTGTGGAGTTGAGCAATCGAGAATGACCAATGTAAAAAGACAAATGAAAGTAACCACATAAAGGACCATGGTTAGTTTTTGGCCTAGTATGGGAATTTTCTCTTTACTATGATATTCAAGAGATTATAACGAAAAAAAACTGTTACCCTCACTGAATATGCTGTGGTCTATTGATCAGGTCAACATCGCCTTATCGACATGGTCCTGGTATATTATGTACGAACCTTGTTCGCTATTACTTTTCTTTTCTGGTCTTTTTCACTTTACTATGAGGTGTTTATGATTGTTTATATTTTATTTTGTCGGTGAGTGAAAAAGTTGACATTTACTTGTACGTGAATATACAAACTACCTTAATCTTCCATTCTTATATTTTTTTACTTCACTGAAATGGAATGGAATTAAACAAAAATTAAGTACTAGCAGCCGAATCTATCATATGCTGATCGAGTAACATATAATGAAATATTATTTTAGCAACTGACAGAAATATTTTTGAGAACATCAATTTGAGTAAACTACGTGTGTATACGTAAATCATTTGTTTCACTAAATTCGTCTTGTTTATATATAGATACGAATGAGAATTAGAAGTCTCGTATTAGAGTCGATGAATATAATAAGGCATTTTAATAAGACATGAATTGATTAAACAAAACTTGGTCGTTTTGAACGTCTGTTTAATGTCAATTGTCATGTCACATAGGCACATAGCCAAAGGCTTTATAACTTTAGACAGTTTTAAAGTACAAGTAAATATTTGTTGCACATTTTAAGTTGTGAAGAAAAAGAAGAATTGAAAGAATAAGCAAAAACTCAAAATATAAATATGTATACATGATACATCTTATTTTGGACTAGTTCTCTTTCATAAGTTAAAGTCATTACTGCGGTTGGACTTAAAAGGGTTTTGTTTACTTAGACAATACTTGGCCCATCCTAATAACAATTTGTAAAGTACAATATGTTCTTTTTAGCCTTTCATTAATTTACTAAAGAAATTAAAGTGAAATGATTTAGCCCAACCGCAATTATCAAGAGATAAACAAATATAACTTTGATGGTATTCGACAATACTTGGCCCATCCTAAGAGCGTAAGGTATAATGGCTACTATTTTTTAGCCATTTGGACCCTACCACATGCCACCTCATTTCAACACTCCAACCTCAAAATACCTCTCCCTCACAACTAACTTCAACACAACCATTTGGGCCCTACACACCTTCATTATTTTCAAAATTTGTTGAAAATCATAAATGAAAATGTTTTGTCTTTTGTGTGTTGGAGAAGTGGCTAAATTGTAAGTGGCATAGCCATGATGGTATAATGGCTAAGATTTGGCATAGCCAAAACCATGTCCATGCATTTTGGCTAGAGATATAGCCACTATACCCAATGCTCTAATAACACTTTGTAAAGTACAAGATGTCACTCTTTTCAAAGTCAGAAACAAGAAAGGGCAGGGTGGGCACGTGCTTTGTGAAAAAAATGATAATTCAATTTTTTTAAAACTATTTGGTTATTTTTGTAATTTGTCCTCCTTTAAAAAATTGATTTATAGTGTAGTTTTTAAAAAATATCAAAATTTTTCCCTTCAATTATAATTTTCTAACATTTTCATAATTACACATGCATAGAAAAAGATATCATCATTTTAATTTCACCAATAAATAACTTATACCCATGAGTTATGTCGTTAAAGCAGCATGAAAGTACGTTATGAAATACTGATTAAAGGCATGCAGGTATGCATACTTTTTGCGTGCAATTGCTTGCATTTACTGTATTTCTTTTCTTATTTTTGTTGAACACATGATATTCTATACTTTTGCAATTTGTTGATCCATGTTCTGTTGAATTGCGAATCATGAGTTTCTACACTACGCATACAACATTCTAGATTATACTATCATTTTCGGGTCGTTGTGAATGTAGTCAGAGCTAAATAATCCCAAATACGTCAAATAAAAGATTGACGTTCTATCCTTTTATGAGTGATAGAAGCCTCGATCTGTTAGAATGTTCGAATCTTGTTCCAAGCCTTATATAAGAAGTGAGTATATGACTCTTTCAGCTAAACACTCCTGAAAATACTATACGTTGCTATTACTTGTCATTAGCCATAAAACTATCGTGTGATGCTTATTATACACATTGGCGAAGTTAGTAGAGAGTAGGGTGGGCTGTGGGCATTTACCCGTAGTTGGAAAACATGCATCCTGATGACATAAAGTCACGCCATAAGTCTATAACGCGTCTTATAAGAGCAAAGGGTATGGGTTGTAGTTAACATGCCAAATGTAAAAAATATGAGTTGTTGGCATGCCAAACCATACCATGCAACATGCCAACCACAAGCCAAAAATTGTTTGAGTTGGTTGAGTGGCTCAAGCCAAAGGAGAAGATGACAAATTTTTGCTATTTTTTTTTTGTGTGTATTGTGAGTGAGGGGTATTTTTAGTGGGGTATTTTGTGGACCCAATAACATGTTATTGGTGTGTTATGAGGGAGGGTGTTTGAGTTATTGGTGAGTTATTGGGAGGTGTATGATGTGGTGATGATGTGGCATACCAATAACGTGTTATTGGTATCCACGATACCTGTAGAACAATGTAAAAAAAATAGTGACGTGGATTTAAATATCGTACAAATTAAATATTTAATTATCGTACACCAATTATGATCATTAAATACTAACTCCAAGATTTGACCGTTCAAAGTGCATAGGTTATGTCATTCAAACGTTTGTATTCCCTCACTCATGTCCCATAAAACCCCTAAAACCACCCTCACTCACCACCACCACCACCAACTCAGCCGCCACTACACCGTCACAATGCCACCACCACCCTCCACCACTCACCACCGTCGCAACCTCTCAGCTGACCCCAAACCATCAACCTCCATCCATGAAATATCAACCCACTTCACCAACTTATACTTAAACCACAAAGCATCAACTTCCATAACATTAACCAAGTCACAAAGCCAACGTACTAGACCAAACCCTCATTATACTAAAGAAGAGAATGACCCTCAAAAAGAAACCATAAAAAAAGCTATAGTAATAAGCAAGAAACAACCCATGAAGGATAATATTAGTAAAGGGTATGCTTATATGATGTCACACAATGAAGAAATGAGGACTAGATTAAAAATAGGGTATGAGATAAGAAGAAGGTCATTTGGATGTAGTTTAGAAAGTGAAGTGAATGAGTTTTTGGTGTTTAATGGTGTCAAAGTTGTGGCTGCTGACATGCCTCCATTCATGCAAGTTCATGCTGTTGATCTTACTAGAAAGACTTATGATAGTTTGGAAAAGTTCACTGCCAAAACCCTTGCTTTGACCCTCAAAAAGGTAATAAGTGAAACTTTTTTTGTTCTCTTTCTATTAATACTTCATTTGGCACAAAATATTTGTGTTTTTATGTTCATACTTTTGATGTTTATTTTTTGCTATCTTTAGTTGGTTCATGGTCATACATGCTTGTGCTTATGAGCTCAGTAAACTCTTGTGGATAAGCTCCTCCACATTGGTTTCAAGGAAATAGTTATTTTTTCCAAATAAGTGTGTACTTAATTACATTATTATGTTTTGATAATACAACTAGCTAATAAGTTGCTTAGAGCATCAGGTGTCGTGACAAGCTTCAACTTCGTCGTCGCGGCACCTCAGCGCCACATCAGCATCTCATTTTTCCACAACTAACCACAACAAACCCCCTCCTCACTCATAACAAACCTCAACCTCTTCATTTGGGGCCCACCACTACCACAAACACACACAAACACACCTCAGTAACATTATTAAATATCCATTGCTTGTCAGAAGCTATCTTCGTCGTCCCCACGATCTTCACTTCCACGGCGAGCAGGGGCGGTGTGGCGGCGGCCCACGGCGAGGCACAACGTGCTCCACACCGGATGCTCTTAGTGACATTTTAATACCTTAGATCTTATATAGTTAGACAACTGTTGCTATCTCAAGAAAGTATCAAAACTAATTAATCTTGTCGTGTATATGTTGTCGTGTATGTCGAGGTTTAATACCCGTTAAACATGTTTTGAACCTTTTGACCAACTAATACACGGGGTTTGAGCCTATCCCTCACAGTGAGGTTGGTGTGAACCTTAAGTGTTGTTTGCAACTAGCTTACTAACATGATGCAATAACTTAAGAACCACTTGAGTTAGCTCAAGTGGCCACCAAGATTCCTTAAGGAGTTTTGGGGAGGTTGTTACCCGGGTTCGAATCCTTTCGGGGACGAAAAATTGCGGGGTTTTCGTTCAAGGAATTTTCTCAAAGAGAATCTCCTGTAAATTCACCATGCAAGTGCTGGTGAGCGTGGGGGCTCTTTAGTGCGGGCCCGGTTAAGACAACGTAGTCTAAATCTCACGATATACGCCAGGAATCCAAAGGCAAAAATAAGAAAGTCACATGTCAAAAAAAAATAAAAAATGCAATAACTTAAGATCTCTCACATTTATGATAGTCAGACGTCTTTTACCACTTCTACATCATGAGTTGTTGTGATGCTTTAAGTTAATCATAGGAAACATTAATGAATAAAAACAAGTGAATCACAATCATGTATACACTATACACCGTGCAATAAAAGTTTTATCTACTCAAGATGGAAAAGGACTTGACAGTAGGTACTGACATGAATTGAGAAGTCAGTGCAATGGCAACAAACTTTTGGGGCATATGATTACTAGTACGGATTATTATTTACTGGCGTAGGTTGTATCATTTTTTGTACAAAAGCACACACGTTATGTCAGCATAGTTAATGACTTAATGTTAGTATCAGATTTGGAACTTGTCTACATGGTTTAGCCTAATGTAAAATGTCAATTTCATCAAATAGAATGATTTTAGATTAAGTAAGTTCAAGGCTTGGTTGTAGAACATTAGCCTTAACGACAAATGAGGTGTTTAGTTTCACATGTTGGGGCGGACTTAATTTGAGCTATGTGATCATTAATTAGTTGATATTCGACACTATAAACAAAGTTATCACTTAACCTTCAAAAACTAGACAGTATCGCTTAGCTATGATCATTCAACATTTTCTATCGGTTATTTGTAATTCATATTTTGTGCGACGAAATGGTACTTCTATGTACTAATTAGATGCTTGAGAATGCGTTAAAAGTAAGTTATCTAGTCGGGTCTGTTTTAGATAATAGATATGTTTACACGATATGACAGGCTTACTTACTTCTGATTTCTTTATGGTAAATACAATCTTCTTTTAGTAAATTGTATACAACGAAGAAACCAAGTAAGTTGAAAGAAACTTTAGTATCTTGGGTAATCAACCAAATGACAATTGAAGGAAAGTACTCAACAGTTTTTTAATTAACGAACGACTGAATGGGCTAATTAACCCTATAAATATTACTTTTAATTTAATTTTTACATAATATGTCAACTGGCTTGCCTAGAAATCCATCACGCATTTTTATTCTTTCTTTGTGTTTGTCATATTAAATCTCTATACTGGTTTGTTGGGGACGTGAAACAACATGTACCACCCTTCTTTCCGTAAAACAACATGCTGTAATCATGTAAAAAAAACTTATACATTTCCTTGTAAAGGTTGTTTACCATGTTTGGTGATTTTAGTGAGGTAAGTAACACTTGTTTAAATTTTATTGCAGGAGTTTGATGGGGTATATGGACCAGCATGGCATTGTATTGTGGGGTTGAACTTTGGGTCATTTGTGACCCATTCAGTAGGTGGATTCTTGTATTTCTCAATGGACCAAAAGCTATTTGTTCTTTTGTTCAAGACTAATGTTCAAACAGCACGCTGATCTAAAAAATTTGACCTATTCGGGATTATAGAATCACCCTGATCCGTTTAAAGGAAAACGTGTTACAATAAACTGGTCGAAGTTGGGGAAAAGGTGAACTGACTCCTCCTACATAATCTTTCTTGTACATTTTGTGCTTGCAGACACTATTCCAACGCAATTATGGCTGTAGCAAGTCGCACCTCATGCATTAACAGTTGTAATTCATGCATCAGGAGTTGTAGTTTATTTAGGAACCAGAGCGTCCTAAGAATTGTATATGGTTAGCCTTCTGAGTCATTTACGATCTCAACCTGTTTTTTATGTGGAAATGATTCATTTGTGTATTAGTTAAGTGCAAAATGGATTCGAAGTGATGTTCAAAGCTTAATTAAGATGCTTGTAGCTTATGATGTAACCGACTGTTTATAAGCTCCTACATTGTTACTTAAATTGATGTACTAGCATATTAACTTTTTGAATGAGTCTCTTTACCTTCAGTTAAGAACATGACTGTCTACGTCATATCTTGCTCCGGTTGGATTGAGTATCGTACTATCGTTGTTGTTGACTTGTTGACAAACCTGTTTGTATCGACACTTTATTAAAAGAAACTAACTTCATTGTGGGCCTAACAGTCCAAAGTAGATGAATAAGTTGTGCCCATAAGTTTGATCAATTAGGACCAACCAAATAAACTGATTATTGATCCAGGCTTAGCGTTTGACACTATGACCACATGTTTCAGTTTAAACATGTTGAAACCAAATGTGCATGTAAAATTTTATGACTTAGTTGCTACTGAAGACACAGATTTCACATTTTAAGGTATCAAGTGAAGGTAACAAAACACGTTGTTGAAACGGATATTATCTACATACATGTTCAATTACACACGCATTGACTGAATTTTTCTATAAAGTATCCAACGCTATATATATAGAGATCTTGAGAAGAAGCATAGGCCATATGATGCACCGTAAAAACCAACGGTGAAGATATCGTAAATAATTTAAATTTTAAGCGGTTTGCGTCATCTTAACACTAACTTAGATGTGAACATCGTAAGACATTTACATTAGACAACGTGACCTTCACATTTTACTGACTTGTTCTAACGCTTTTGATCAAATATAAGCATCTATCCTAACTCTAATATCACATGGAGGGTGTAACATATACAACTGGGAATAAGTTTTTGGTTTCCAATTTGGGAAACTTTTATAAAGACATATCAACATGATTTGTGGAAGCAATCAATAACTGAAAATAGCCTTTCACTAAAAAAATCAAACTGAAACTACAATGCTTCGAAGAAAAGGGTAATAGTAATACATAAACGTATAAATACGTATGAAAACAGTGGATAATCAGGAGATAAAAGAGTTATATATACGAATATTAGGAAACCGTCACTCTTCAAGACGACCCCAGTTTCATTAAGTGCACACAAGATTATTAAGCAAAAGAACCCCATTGAAAGCCATTTGATTAGGGAAATTGCTAATTTAGGGATGATTCGAATGAGACTTTATAGTGACCTAATTTGCTTAATTTCAAGAAGTGACTTTAATTTGTTAAATTGCAAGGTTAGGCACAAGAATGGTACTTGCCACTTACACTACACAAAAGAGTCTTCTATCTTATCATCTATCATTAGGCCACTTGAAGTTGCTACATTAAAAAGGTTATGATAGTTGCTTTAAACTATAAATCGGTATGACATTGTGGGGTTGTTAGTTCTAACTTGTACTTCTTTGTACTTTTTTTTTCTTATAGGGTTTTATAGTTAGTTTTGATTTTCAGTTTAGTTAGTTTTGTATTTGGTATGCATTGAATGGATATTATGAATGAGAATGACCACACATTTCTCGATTTCGTGCAATAAGGCGTTCATGTCACTAGATTTGCGAATATACACCTACATGCTTTGGTGCATCGAGGAATCGATTGAGGATTCCGTTAACTTGTAATCTACCAATGTTTCTTGGATGATGTTTAGTCGACAATTAACGGCAAACAAACAACTTGATTGCCAGTCATCATCGATAATTACATGTCGCTACCACCACATGGCAACCTCTAACTCTGCTTTGAAGCCATTAGGCAGCACCTATGCCTAATAGTGACTCGAAGCACAATTATTGACCTCAAGAGATCAAAAGTTCTACCAAATGAAAATGTTCGATTCCTACTTCTTTTTGAAAATAGCAATAACAGGAGCACACTACAAGAAAAATAATGAATTGCGATAGTGGTTCGTCGCTAACACTTTCACGTCAGCTTCATATCATTCTCTATTTTCACTACGTATATTCTCACTAAATTTATCTTTGTAATGGTTACCACTAGTTTTACAAATTTACTGATACACCGCTTAAAGACATACCCGCAACACACACAAAATACACCTTTCGCTTCATCCATGTATGATGTATCGGTGCTTCATGCATCGTCAACACTTCCACACATGAGAGCACCCCCTTACCACGTCTGATCTAATAGCGAGTCGAAAAATATAAAGACCTCCCCGTAACATTATAGATAAAAACCGGTTAAACCTCTATCATACTCGAAAACTCTTCTACAATCATGTTTCTCTTCTACAATTATGTTTCTATTTAATTTACCTCTAAATACATTTTGACGAAAGCAAGTTCAAGTTGTATTATGGATCATTCACTACAAAAGTAAGTGTTTTGTTATATTAATTGTCGTCAGTTCGTCACTATTATTTATTTTAGGGATTATTTATCCGTAGGGCACCTGACTCTTAACCATTTTTTCTTTTAGGCTCAATTTATCAAACTAATTAATTTACAAGCTACCTATTTATGTGTTTGTTTTTGTTAAAAAAAAAAAAAAAAAAAAAAAAAAAAAAAAAAGTTAAATATAACATATTAAAACAACATAAATAACTATTAAAGTATAAAATATAAGATTTAGTCATTATTTATGTGCAACCTTATTTTGTTGAAAGTAATTTATGATAATTTAATTAATGTTTTACGCTTTAATTTTATTGTTTTGATAAAAATTGTATAAATTTTTGGCAAAAATTTGAATAAAATTGGTATAAACAAAAATAAACACATGTTTAATGGCCCATAAATTACTTTAAGTAAAAAGGTGATCTAAAAATAAAAAGTTTCGTAGTTAAGCGGTCTTCGAGTAGATGATCCCTTTATTTTATCACAAATTATACAATGGCATATACTATTTGTTTTAAAAAACTCTGTTCAACATTCATGCTAGTAAAATATTTGGAAATTGGTGAAGAGTTGATAGTACCAACGCCATTGCGTAAGGTACATGCATGTACATAACTTGGACAAAGAGCGCTTTTTGAGGCGCCTGATCCCATTCGTACAGCTCAGATACAAAAATCTCTTAAATTACCCATACTCTCATTAGCGTAAACGTAGCTTCACGTGCCATAAACGCCAAGATGAAAAGATGAATTGTACAGTTTGTCGGACGCGTGTAAGCAGTGGAGAGCGAGTAGGGGTTTCATTATCCACTCGCCTCGACAAAATAAACGACTAACTTGTACCGTACTAGTCATTAGTGCTGTAATCTGTACCAGTTTACTTTTTTTTTTCAAGTGAGTTACAAGAATGGTCCCTGAGTTATTTACACATCTGTAAACTATGTCCCTACAACTTTACATTTCTCTATTTTATTCATAATACAAAAATTAGTTTATTTTGGATTTTAGTCTTTCTACTTTAGCGTTTTACCTTCACTTTATAATCACAAATCTTGTTCCTCTACACTTACTTTTTAATTTTTCTAAAAATCCCATAAAACAAATTTTTACTTGGGCGGGTTGGTTAAGTTTCACATTTAGACTATGTTTATCCATGGGTTGGCAACCTAATCGGTTGGGTGTACCGTACCAAAAATAATAATATTTTAATAAAACTTATCCAATCTTTTCATCAACCAAGGTCACAAAGCAATCTAGGTTGACAACCTCCAATCTGCCACATTGCAACCGGTGAATGGCTACTTGTTTTTTTTTTTTTTTTTTTTTTTTTTTTTTATTTTATAAAAGAATAGATTGGTTGTATGTATTAGTTGGGTTAGGTGTTGATAAATGGTAAAAAATATATAAATTGTTTGAATGTATTGGCTGTGTAGGTGTAAGAAAGAGAAAATAATATTTTATTAAGAGATTGGGTTATGATAGGTTGTTGATAAAGATAGTCTTATGAGTTGATTTGTTCATGTTTCAACAAAACAAATCTCACTCAATTTCAAAGTTCAAGTTCAAATCACTTAATTGATTATGCAAACATAATTATAACTCAAAAACGATTATAATAATGCTTGATCATAATAATCTACTCTCTGATAACTCAAATCTAAAACTACTGTAACGCCCCAACCCGCCAAAGGTAAAGGAATCACAAGTAATGGTGTCATATCAAAGCAAAACATTCATAACCAAAAGAAAGTCTTATCATAAATGCGGAAAATAAACCAAGTCAAATGACTTCATTACATAGGTCCCAACGGAAGCATAATAAACTTCAAACATAATATCCGAAATAAAATAAGTCTAAATGGTATCATAAGGAAATCAAAGCTAAATCTCTAAGGTAAGTCCACTCAAGCACTCATCCCAAAGCAACCCAGCTTCCAATGCTTAGATACCTGCCGCGGAAGAAAAGAAAAGTGCGGCTGAGCTTCAAAAGCCCAGTGAACAGATATGAAAGCAAAAGCTAAAACTAAACGATAACGGATACGAAATAAAGTGAATGAGCAATAACAAAATCTTTATCATTTTCAAAGCATAAATCATAATTACAAAAGAAGTTTATAGTCAACTACCACGAGCCCAGAACTTATATCAGATCATATTCATATTCACACAAGGCAACATTTTGTAGGGGAGACCTACCAGAGTTATGAAAGACGTGCACGCACGCAGCATCAATCATCAGATAACATATAACATATAACAGATAACAGATCTAGGATGCATCCATACGCCCCTTCCTACATATTCAAAAATATGCTTCACCATCCAGAGACGTGGCAGAACATCACTCTACTGCCCTAGAGTCATATCAGAGGTGCATCGCTGATACGGACATGGAACCCCCATGACTAGTTAAATATTTGGCTCGGGTGTCAAACTATCTTAGGTCAAATCAGAATGTCATAACTGACACAGATCATATTTTATCAGAAAATCATTCATATTTCCAAAATCATAGTTTTCATATCAGATAGTTCAAAATCAAATGTTTCATAGTTCAGAAATCAGAGTTCAAATAAGCAATAGCTCAAACAAATCAGATTTGGGATTCATAGCAAAGGCTTAGGAAAACCTAATACGAAAGAAAACATTAAGAGAAACCTTTACTGAAAAGGTCAGAATATCTGTACCTTATTCCAATGCAAAGATCGAAAAGCAGAAAGACGAAAACAAAGGATTACTCCCTCTTCACAGAACCTATAGACATCAACGGTCGTCCAAGTTATTAATGATTCCATACTCGTCAAAATGATCTTTTAATATTTGGTATTCATAATTAGTAATCTTATACTTTAGGGTTTTATTAGTGAGTCTTAAGTATTTTATAATCAATGTTGTAGATTAGGGTTTGTTATATCATTTATTAAAGTCCGTCTTAAAATGTGAAAATAGTTTTATAAGTTATAACTCACACATGAAATAACACTTACTATATTTAGCTCAAACCCTAATATACTCTCATTTACGTTCTAGGGTTTCTTACTCTTTAATATCTCATTAATATGCATTCATTTTACATGTTACGTCTTAATAACTCTCCACTTAACCTAATACGTAATTAATAACCTTCTTTACGTTTACCCTTATCATACACGTTTATGATTTCATGTGAACATACATCATTAGGGTTTAGTATACTTCATACGCTTTACTCATAAAACTAGGGTTTTATATTTACATAATCCTTTACTTATTAATTACATGTCTAAATCTCGTGTACACTTATTTAGTTCACTTAGGGTTTCGGCTAGCATGTTTTATCCAAGTCCTAGCTCATCTAAACGTTACATATTCAAGTTACATGTTTTAAACCTCATTCGAAAACTCATGCATGCCTCGTCTCACCTCATGCATGTCTCGGCTCACCTTAACTCAACATATACGTGACCCGATTCAATATTACTTATCACTATACACGTTCCTTATTAATTATACACTTAATATAAATTAGGGTTTCTAGTTTCCTTGGTTACCACCTCTCGGCCCCAAAACAAAAGAAAAGAAACGCGACAATTCAATTATATCTCAACATATACATGCAAGGTACGTTAAAGGAAGATGAATAAACGTTATACCTTCACTTGAATAAGAAAAATCGACACCAAGGGTGTTTGGGAAGCTCTCGGCCGAACAAAAGAAAAAGAAAAGGAGAGGCAAAACTAGGGTTCCAATTAAGTGATTATGTGTTGTATTTATAGTTATAGAATTTGAGTTTGATTAGGAAAGTGGTTGGGTTTGGGTTGGCTTGGGTCCAACCGGTCACAAACAAACACCCCTATGGGCTTCGGCCCTTTGATCCCACGACACAAAACAAACGCCCCTCGTTGGCTTCTCTTGTCCTCGGCTTGGCGCAAAAACAAAACAAAAGACACGAGTCCAATAAACAAACAAACGGCCCAACTTCTTAGCGAAACATTTACGTCCTTCGTCGTACCAAAGTCGTTCACGAAATTATATTCGTTAAGTTTTATTTATTAGGTTTTTAATTTCCGTACTTTATTATAAACGTATTTTACGTATTTTATCATTCTTAGTTCCAAGGGTATTTTCGTCTTTATATAAGTTTTAGATTTTCGGGTTTTACAACTACTCATCCTTACTTTGTTCAAATTTACTTAAGAAAATGCAATTAATGATAGCGAACAAGCTTACTAGAAACCTGAATAATCTGAGTTGAGTTCGTTTCAAGTCGAATTATTCAGGTTCAGTTAAATAAAGTTAGGTGCCGTTTGGTGTATACGGGTTTAGGATTGAGATCTAGATTTGAATATGGATTTAGATTACGATTTGGATTTGAATTTGATGTTAGTATATTACTTTGAATAGGTTGTTTGGTATGTTTCATGGATGTGGAAGTTATAAGGAGTTTTGCATTTTTTTGTAGAAAAAAAAAAAAAAAAAGTAGTATAGTAATAAACTATGTGTTGCAATGTTACCTAGAGGAATTTTCAAATGATTACTCTTATTTTGATGCTTACTAAGGGATAAATCCTCACCATTCATTTAGTTTGATCTAATGGTAGGGATTAACTTAAGATTTAATATGTTTAAACCTAAGTCCATGTTTTTTTCTTGTATTTTTTTTATACATTTTTTTTTAACGTTTTTTTGGTAATATTTACGTTTTTTTTTAAATTCACATTTTTTTATATTCACGTTTTCTTTTATTTGTTTGTTTTTTTTAATTCACGTTATTTACGTTTTTTTTAATTCGCGTTTTTTTTCCTTTCCCTTTCATACGTTTTCGTCCGTTTCCATACGTTTTCATCTATTTTTCATCCGTTTTCATACGTTTTCACCCGTTTCTTACGTTTTCGTCCATTATTCATACGTTTTCGTCCGTTTTCATACTTTTTTTTACGTTTTCATACATATTCGTCCGTTTTCTTACGTTTTCGTCCGTTTTCATACGTTTTAGTCCGTTATTAAATGTTTTCGGCCGTTTTTAAACGTTTTCATACGTTTCTGAATATCACAAGTGATTTTCTGAATAGCACAAGTGATATTCTGTGATATTATAAATATCACAAATGATACTGTGAATATCGCAAGTGATATTATGTGATATTGATATTCAGAATATCACATTGATATTCAGAATATCACTTGTGATATTCTGAATACCACAAGTGATTTTTTGAATATCATAAGTGATTTTCAACTTATGTTTTGTAACATGGAAATCACACGTGATATTCATAATATCACACAATGATATCCAGAAAAGCACAAGTGATATTCATAATATCACAAAGTGATATTCATAATATCACAAATTGATATTCAGAAAATCACAAGTGATATTCAGAAAATAAATAATCACATGTGATATTCATAATATCACAAAGTGATATTCAGATAATCACAAGTGATATTGTGAATATCACATAAATCACTTGTGATAGTCAGAAACGTATGAAAACGAACGAAAACTTAAGAAAATGGACGAAAACGTAAGAAAATGGACGAAAACGTAAGAAAACGGACGAATTCTTATGAAAATGGGCGAAAACGTATGAAAGAGTAAAAACACGTCTGAAAACGGACGAAAATGAAAGAAAATTGATGAAAACGGGCGAAAACGTATGAAAACAGATGAAAACGTATGAAATCGAAGAAAAAAAAAACACGAACGAAAAAAAAAAAAAAAAAAAAAAAAAAAAAAAAAAAACGTTAATTTAAATATAAAAAAAAACGTGAATAAGAAAAACAAAACAAAACAAAACAAAAAAAATGTGAATAAAAAAGAAAGGCAAAAAAGACACAAAAAAAAACATGGACTTAGGTTTATTTACTAAATCTTAGGTTAATCTCCACCATTAGATCAAACTAGATGGATGGTGAGGATTTGTCCTTTGATAAGTATGGATTTATGGGTAAGCAAAATAAAGTGACTCATGTTACCTAATCGTGTGTGTCAAAAGAAAAGTCAAAACACTCGAGCTTTAAGTTATAAACTATAGTACCTTACTGGGATTTGTAGAGTCCTAACTCCTAACTATGAGAGTGTCGGTTTATTACTTTGAATTTTGATCTTTCAAACCAACACCCACAACAAACATCCCTTTATAAACACTTATGCAAAACATTCAAACAAAGCACCAACATATGACAAGAACAAATAATACAAGGACCATTTCCATAACTCACAACATCCCACCTTAACCCCTTACTTAAAATACGCCGGTAGCGCATCACACTCCTTCACTCACCACTTATCACTCATCTCTGCATACACACACAATATATCACTCTATATCTATATACCCATTATATAAATATATAAAAAAAAATTAACTTCAGATCACCTCAGTCAAACCTTAAACTAAACGCTTAACTTATTATATACCAATACAATTACATACATTGTATTCTATGTATTATAGTTTTTGTAATGGATCCACCAATAATCAATGAGAGTTCATTTTCAACAGCTAACCCATCTTCTTACAGCTTAACTGAAATATGGCCGTTTAATGAGGGTGGTTTAGGGTTGAAGATTGGTGATTCCGGTGAGTCTTCTGTGACGGAGCAGAGTGGTAATGGCGGGAGGAAGATGAGAGATGTGAATTCTGAAGATGAGACTTCTTTGCTTGTTTCTACTAGTAGTGCTAATGATTTGGTAACTTTTTTCTTTTTTTTTTTTTTTTTTTTTTTTTTTTTTTTTACTTTTTTACTGTTTTTTACTGTTTGTATTGTGGGATTTATTTGATTTGGTTTTGGGCTTATGTTTCGTAAGATATTTTTTGCGGCTTATTTTGAAACTTTTTGGTGTATATACGTTTAGTATGTCATAATAATCTTATATAAGCTAAAAAGTTGCAAAATAAGCTAAAAAAAGTGAGCTTATGAAACATAAGCCCAAAACCAAATAAGCCATACCCCGGCTATATAAGCCCAAGAAAAACACGCCCGATAGTGGTAAAACCAGTGGCGGACCCAGGTCTATAAGTGACCAGGTTCACATTTTTTTTTTAGAATAATGCAATCTAAACAAAATATATGACACAAATTTCAGGACTAGGTTCATTTAGAAAAATATGGGTTTTTGATGGGGTTCCGGGAACCACCTTGGGTCGGCCCCTGGGCAAGACACATAACCTCCTCTAAAGAGGTGTAAGGTTCAAACCTTTGGGCGTGGCTAGGGAAAGGGTTGGAAAGAGTTAGGGTGATACCTTGGTTAGGCCGCGTGTATATGAGTCAAAGACGCGCCGTCCCCGGGTAACCTAAACAGGGAAAACCTCATCCGTTTACTCGTATAAGATATATTGATGTGGGTAAATTATACTTCTGTGTGAGAAATAAGCTGTTTTTAATAAGCAGTTTCTCGAAAGCAACTTACTTGAACAAGAATAACTAGTAGAAATAAGCTGTTTTGCATAAGCATGATATTGATGTGTTTAACAATTTGAAAATTGGATTTTATTGTTACATTTCCTATATTGAAGTTCTATTGTCTTCCCAAAAAAAAATAAAAAATAAAAAATAACTTTTTTAGAAATTTTAACTTTTTTTACTTTTTTGTGTTGTGGGATTTAAAATTGGGGCTTGATTATTGAGAATTGGGGTATTTGATGATGAATGGATTCATGTGTTGCTTATGATTAATGGAGGATTATGAAGTTCATTTGAGTGTAATTTTGTTATAATTTTAGCTTATTTTAGAGATTTTCATAGAAAATCTTGCTTTAAATTTGGACAGAGCAACTTGAATGGGAAAAGAATGAAGGTATCCGTATCAAAAGACGAATTAGGTGGCTTAAAAGTTGACGGAGAAGGTAGTTCAGGATCGGGTAGTAAGGCTGCGGCAGCCGAGCAAAGCAGCAAACAGTCTGAACCGCCTAAAGACTACATTCATGTTAGAGCTAGAAGGGGTCAAGCTACTGATAGCCATAGTCTTGCTGAGAGAGTAATGTTCTTTATATGATTCAATATCCATTTCTTTTTTCATATATTTCTTTTGATTTTACTTGATGTTGATGATATAAACGTGTTTTGATTTCAGGCTAGGAGAGAAAAGATCAGTGAAAGGATGAAAATTCTTCAAGATTTGGTCCCGGGGTGTAACAAGGTGTGCATTCGTGTCGTGTTTGTATTTGTTTATGAGATATATGTGTGTTTGGATATACGTTTAACAATGTAAATTTTGTTACGTGTGTGATTGATGATCGTTTGCTAGATTATCTATGAAGGTGACTGAATTTAATGCTATGTTTAGGTTATAGGAAAGGCACTTGTACTTGATGAAATAATCAACTACATCCAATCACTACAACATCAAGTCGAGGTAGTTCTTGAACATACTATTTTCATGTCACTTTACAAGTACCTATTATTTTGTACGTCCATTCCAGTAAATTGACCCTTTTTGTCACGTATTCAATGTTGTAGTTCTTGTCAATGAAGCTTGAAGCTGTAACTACAAGAATGAACTCTCCCATTGAAGGGTTTCCTACAAAAGAAGTAAGCGTTAGAACACCTTTATCACATTTGAATATTATTCAAGTTTCCTACTTTAACATGTTCTTTTGGCCTGCGTGTCTATTCATTGTGAATTACGTGTTAGATTTCGCTTGTTAAAAGTTTTGTACTAATTTTGGCCCACAATTGGGCGTTTATTATCTCATGCTTCCGTGTATCCTTAACATTTGTAAATTCTAATAAGGGGAAGTAATACACTTAAAATATTAGATACGACAAAAAACCATTATGTGGTTCGCAAATTTGACATCCACGATTTATGCTAGAATCCTTTATTTATATCGTGTGGAATCCTAGGCTGCATTTAGTAACATATTCCATTTTTCATTTCCATTTTTGGTACTAGACACAACGGTATATATTCCAAATCGGACTCCATATCCAACATACGTTTCCTGTGATAAATATCTTATAAGCGAATACCTACCACGACACATACTCCAGGACCATATCCTCATGATCTTTAAAGAATCATTTGTAGCCGTTTGCAGAGCCTGCAACATATCTACAAATGAGTTTGAGGAACTGATATTACTTTTGGACCACAAACTTTTGTTATCCACAAGCTTAATCTTGTTGTGTGGAAGTTTGGACCACCCTGCACTACATTTTGAACCTTTTCTGTGGCTCTTGTTATTACTTGCTTGTGTTATTGCTTTACTCCATACCCTGCCTCGGCGGGATTGGGTATGTTGTTGTTGTTGTTGTTGTTGTTGTGTTATTGCTTTACTATCTGATTCCTTTGATGATTATATCTTTTTTGACTTATGAGTGTAAAAGTTTTATCTATCTTCGTTATTAGCAAGGATCATTTTCCTGCTGTTAAATAATTGATATACTGTATCAAACATTTGAACTTATGAAAAACTTAAAAACTAAGAAAAACCATGTCAGTTTCGGATTTAGAATATGAAATGAGACTCTAGAATATAGTCCACTATGCGATTATTTTGAAAACCATGGATAGTTATTTTCAACTAGTAAACTTATTAGTCTTCGTGTTTCAGCTTGGCCCACCTTTTGATGCAGCAGGACTTCTATTTGGGTCACAAGCAGCACGCGATTATGGTCAGGAATCACAATCAGAGTGGCTTCATATGCAACTAGGAAGTAGCTATGAGAGAGCGACATAATGTCAACAAAAAACCCGATGTTAGTCAAACAGAAACTAGGAAATCTTACATTCACAGTGGGATTTCCGAAGGTATGTAAGATAAGATACATATAATATATGAATTTATATCAGATTATTGATATTTAAGCTCTTTGCTACATCATCTGTAAAAAATCGCATTTCTGGACAACCCTGATAGACCAAGACTACAAGCTCTGAAATGGTCCGGGATAGAAGTGAATTTACATGTTCTTTTGTTTTTCTTTTTGCAATTCGCGAAAAGAGTTTCTGTGAAATGTACTAGGTAATATTGGATGGCCGTTTTCATGTTAATTGATTACTAGCGCACTAACTACAGTTTGACCAGTATATTTTAATTGATTTTTTCTTTACTTACAGTAACTAAAAATTGCATATAATGGAAATCAGTGAAGCTGAACTGAAACGGTCTATGTTTAACTGCTCCTCTTTCCAAAAAATAGCAATATGTACATAGTAACCTAAGTTAAACCGAGACATCATGTTTTGGTGAAGCTATGGTATCTGTTGTGTTTATGCCCTCAGATGTTTCTGAGTGACGCAACTTCCGTAGATGTTGGGCTATCTCTGTTAAAAGTTCAGCTCCTTTTTCACCCCTTTGGAGTGTCATTGCAGTATGCTTCAAGAATCCACTATCTGCTTCTAATGCTCTCAATCTATCCCTTATCACCGACACCTCTCGTTTAAGGGTAGCCCTATTTTCTTGATCTACAAATCCACAATTAACCCATTTTCACCATCTTTGTAGAAATTCGAATAGCTATATTATCCAACAAATGAAATAAAAACAATAACTTTAAGTACCTGTATTTGTATCTTCATCATCCCATTCATCTTCCAATGTAGATGACTCGATGTGGTTTTCGAGATTTTTCAGCATACTGTACAGCTGATGTTTATCAGTTTCAAAATCCAACAATGGTTCCTCATAAGTCTCCCTTTCGGCTTCTACGGATCTTCCTGAGTGACTCTCACCACTTTTGTCAAAATCCCTTTCCATAGGGCTCTCGGACTCATCAAAATCCTTTCCCAACGGGCTCTCGAGCACGTCTTGGTTCGTTTCGAATGGGCTCTCGGGCTCAACATAATCTTTTTCAAGCGGGCTTACAGGCTCGGATTTCTCACCAAAAGATGATGAAGATTGAGATTTCCACTCCTGGTAATATTCATCAGCATCAGCTTCAACTTGGTCGCTACCAACTTTCCTACTGTCTGCATTTTTCTCTCTGTGGCTCTCGAGTTCTGATTCTATAACTCTTATGTGTTCATCTCTTTTAGCCACTACATCTTGAAGTACATGAATCGCGTCTTGATCATACTCAGCTTGCTCTTCCATCATTCTCTGATACTGTAACGCCTCCATTTGAACAGCTGCTTTTTCAGCTTGTAACCGTGTGATCATTGCCATAGCGTTGTTAGCTGCAACAGTAGATGCACTTCTTTCTTCTTCAAGTTCCATAGACAATAGCTGAAGAGCCTTTTTGTCCATACGAGCTTGTTTCCGTAACTGCTGAAGACTTGAATCACCATCACCTGGAGCGTCATCATTTATTATTTCTGTCGACAATTCAGATCTTTCTGGTGACGTTTTCCTACGAGTTTTGTTGGCCCATCTAGGACTGTCTACTGTTGAATCTGTGAGCGAGATCCCAAAGAATTTATTACTTTTTAATAAATTCGGGGTTTTGCAATACTCATCGTTTTCATCAGCATCTGTTAGCTGTGTCATCGTCCCAGATTTCATATCTTCTCTAACTTCTACATGAAAATCCATTTGAAACATAGATTAGTATTAAGATTTCGTATACCAAAACATATTAAAGAAATAAGAAACGTAACCGTAGCCTTAGAGATACCAAAAAACCAACTTAAGTTCTTTTTTTCTTTTCAGACCCATTTTTTTATAAAGAATAAAACTGCTTATGTGCTAATATTAGAGTATAAACACTTCAAAGGAGATAATGTATCTGCTTTTTTTTAAATAAGTAGTTTTAAATAAGCAATTTCCAACCACCTTTTTTCTTCTTCCACAGCCATGTTTTTTCACAGCATTTTTTTAGTTAAAGACAAATATTAAGCAAGATATTTTCGATAGATCTAAGGGTTATAGTTTAGCCTTCATAATAGGAAGAACTCACTTTTAGCATCCGTGCTTAATCCGAAGTCATACTCTGACATATCATAATCACATATAAATTTCAACTCTGTATACCGTGATTCCTCAGTTTTCCATGTTGTCGGTGCTCTAGGAGAAGATGTTGCTCTAGGAGATGAAGTTGTTGCTAATGTAGAAGCACGGACGTTGGAAAAGCTTCTTGCGTATTCTTTAGAAGAAACTTTTGGTTTCAAAGGCTCGCCACAACATGAACACTTGTTCACATCAAGCAAAATTTTGCTAGATTTATTATGATCATTAACCATTCTCACAGGCATCAAAATTATCTTCCTATCATCTGTAGATCCATTATTGTTCTCCTTTCGCCGACTCCCCAAAAGGGATTTACTCATGTTGCTATCAGATTCTTTCTCGGTTGCGAATGAAAGAAGACACCCTTCACACATGTTTTGAATCTCAGCAACTTTTCTGTGGACATGACAATAAGCCAAAGATGATATGTCTTTTTTATGACATTCACATATGGATTCATTATAGTATGTACTCGGGTCTTTACCCACAAGCAAATGGTCTACACGCGTGCAAAGCACACACGGCGGTTCCAATTCAAAAATCTTGGCAAAAGTACTAGAAATAAACGCGATAAACCCATCAATGTAAAGAGACGCGATTAATATCCATTCAAGCACGGCCCATAACATGAAATGTGGGAATCCACCCATCTCTTCCACAACAAATTTCTTGAACGATCTTTTTGATGATGCCATTGTCGATATAATTCAAGAAATTGCAAAAGACCGAATCTGAGGATATGGGAAATGGTTGCGGATTGAAAGAGAAAGAGATGAAAGGATAAAAAACGAAGAGATCATGACCTATGACAACGTACGTAGATCATGATCTACCTCGTTCTTTCCCAAAGAGAAAGATATAGATAGGTTTGTGCGTAGAATCTAAACGAGGTTTAGAAATCTCCTGGGTAATTTGGTAGAATGTGGCACTTTTTGACCACAACATAATAATTTGCAAACAGAAAATGTTAACAGGCAGTTGGAAATTAATTTAAGAGGATGGAGTTTATTTTATCAACTTTGCAGTATACGAGTAGTGTATTATTCAATATTCATGTTACATTTTGGGCATAATAGAAAACTTGGTCTAAACTATTTTTTGAAATTGTTAATGATATCAAAGTAGGGGTGAGCGAAAAAACCGAAAACCGAAACCGAAGCGAACCGAAAATAACCAAACTGAACTAATAACCGAACCGAATTTGCTAAAACTGAACCGAACCGAACTACTAATTTGGTTCTCGGGTTGGTTATGGGTTTGACAGTTTGAACCGAAAACCGAATTCATATAAATATATATATTTTTTATATATTTATATATATATTTATATAATTTTATGTATATTTATATATAAATAAATAATATTAAAAGGTTATCATAATATAATAAAACACTTTTTATGCTTGATATATATTTTTTTGCTAAATATTTATGTAATTATTAATTTTTTTCTTAAAAAATAGTGAAATTCGGGTTATTCGGGTCAACCCAAGAACCGAACCGAATTAGAATTCAACCGAACCGAATCGAAAACCGAATTTGAATTTAGTTCGGTTCGGTTCTCGGGTTGACCTAAAAAAAAATTAACCGAATTAATCGAACCGAACAAACCGATAACCGAACCGATCAACACCCCTATATCAAAAAAGCCCAAAGAACTGGATGTAGGCTAGCCCAAAATTTGTATATACCTACAGCACAATAAAAACGAACTTTTTGTTCACATTTTGCGATCATAATTCGGACGTGACACAGTAAGACTGGACATAATGGAGGGTTAGCAATCACCCGCACCTTCATTGTCACACGCCACCACCAAATTCCTACTCTCCCCTTCCCTTCACGCGCTATGAAGAGTAAAAGTTAGATAATGGTGACCGGTAACATTAGTCATCTTTCACGAATGGAAGGGAAAAAACGGCTAATTTTTTTTTAGCCCCCACCAAATAGTCATCTCTTATTAAAAATAAAGAATTTTAACTTTATCATTTTATTATAACTTATAAGAGCATCCGTAATGCAATGGTTTTTACATAACTGTTGATACAAAAGTTGGGCGTTCCTGGTTTGGAGCTCCGGTTCTCGTACCAATTGAGAATTGCTGCTTGAGACATGCGCACTAAGAGACAAGAAACACCGTTAGGCTTACCGTGGGATTGTCTCCTACGATTATCCTCCGGCGTGAGAGTGAGTAATCGGTTTAGGGTTTAAGGAGTTTTAGGGTTATGAGATCGTACCTTAAACGAGGGATATGATTCCCTTTATATACGCACGGAATCCTTGTTGGTTCCGTGTTCCCCAACCTTCGGCGTATCCCGCTTAAGTCGGCTGGGAATGATTATCTTCTTAATTTAGAAGATATCGGATATCTATTCCGTAAATAGATTTGGGCTTGGGCTTTCGTGAGCCCAAACGCGTATTGATATTGGCCCAGTTCGTACCGGGCTTGCAAGTATTGGACTGTAGTCGGGTTTATGACCCGACTCCAGACTATACGTCATCATGTCCCCCCAGTCTAGTATGCGCAGTGCATAACTGCGGATGCTAGACTAATGATCGTAGTCCAAAATAAAAGAAAAAACGTACGAAACGTATTAAAGAAGCCATACACATACCCGTAGGGGCAATGTATCTAGACATCAAAGTGAAATGCAAATGCCTCGTTATTCGGGGGAAAGTGACTGTCCCGCGTCCCATCAGAGAGATCTCAACCACACAAGTGAAGTTAGTGGGGTCCACGTGGCACATATCGGGTGGGTGAGAGAAACTATATAACCTATCCTTCCATTTTCACCGTCTTCCTCACAGTAAAATTCCATCCACCATTACGAAAGAATTTTGGATAGTTGCAATCCAGAAAGTAGCAAATCACAAAGGTAACCACGCGCGCGCTTTATCAAAATAATAACACGATGGTTAAGCAGTTGTCTGACTTCACCTCCGACCTCACCGTGAGCGACCTGATGGAATTCACGTCGAATTATTTCATACCGCGGGACGTGCATCCGGTTGTTCCGGGAGCACGAGCAACTATTGCGGATTTCCCCGAAGGGAAAGTGGGTGTATATACACGATTATTCGAATTCGCGAATCAACGTGTGCCCCTGTCACGCTTTCTGTGCGATGTGTTAAATTATTATACTCTACACATATCGCAGTTGCACTGTATTGGTGCGGCCAAGATTGCCAATTTTGAGGTAAATTGCCGGTTGTTGGCAATCAACCCCACCATCCATCTATTCCGCGCCTTTTATCACACTACATGGGCGCATGGGTGGGTGTCTTTTGCGAAGCGCGCTGGTAGATTGCAATGTTATACAGATAAATTAGATTCACTTAGGAATTGGAGGGAGTATTTCTTCTGGGTAGATGATACATGCTTTCCCTGGAATTATGATTTTTATACTCGGGGTACATTAGAGAGGGATGAGTGCCCGTTGCCTGGGTCTTATGTCGCCGAGGATGCGGAACTGATAAATGCTAACCGCATCCCCATTAGTGCCTATCCTGAAGGATTTTTGGTGCATATGGGAATCAGCCGTAACTATTTTGGTCCCGAAGATGAGATCCCAATCTTCTTAGACGCACATGGCCAGGGTGGGTACTTATTCCTCCGTACCTCTGTGTGTAAATAATGTAAGAGCATTCTTCCTTATACTGCGCGCATTATATAACCTGTGTGCACATGTTGTTTTGTGGTGCGCAGAAATGGACCTTTTTACCGTAGTACAGTTAGCGAAGCCCGTAGAGGTGAGGACAGTGACACGGCCTTTGAAGGAGAATGAGGAGCCAATTCTAGCTACTACCGCAGGGCGCGTCATAGAGCTGAATGCGGGGGATACAGGGACCAGTTCCTCCGTCGCAGTGGGAGCAACACCCCTGCAAAGCCGTCCTAATCCCGAAGTAACTTCTCTTGTGGCGCAGCCACCGCCCGTAGCTGTGGCCCACCCTGTGGAGGAAGAGGAAGAAGAGGAATCTGGGCTTAGTCGTAAAAGGACCCGAAGGGATGATGGTGCAGGCCCCTCAAGGAAAAAACGCCCCGTGGTCCAGACTGTGGAATTATCCTCCACTGATGAAGCGTCGTCGCACCCTTCTGCTGATGTCGCGGAGCCACAGTAAGTAAAGCCGTACATGTATAATTTTCTTTTGTTTGGTTAATGTGCTAGTTGTGATTCTAACATTGCGCTGGTGATCATTCGCAGGATAGAGCAGGTTATAGAATCACCCCCCAAGGCGAGTCCGATACGTTCAGCGCATTCTGAGCCGCAGAGCCAGGATAATGAAGACCAGTCTGATGCGGATGCGCCCATGGAGCAATTGGTTGAAGAATTGGTGCAGGTCTCCGCACATCAGGCTGCACTAATTGTGAAGCTGAAAGATCGAGTATCTGGTGGGGAGAACCAAGATTCACAAAAGGACCAAACAATAGCTTAGTTGGAGGCGCAGCTGGCAAGCACCCGAGCGCAACTGGATAGCGCCCATGCAGAGGCAAGGGATCTGAGCGCATACGCTCAAAAACAGGCGGAGGACAAAATGGCGCTAATGTGCCAAATGAGTCAAGAGCGTGCTGAGGCTGCCAGGTACAAGTCTGCGTGCCACTGGGTACTTAAACATCTTGATCAGGGTAAGGAAAATTTGTTTGCGCAATTGGGGGAGCTTGGGGCTACTGTGAGCTGGTCATTGGAGGTGCAGGAGGCAAAACTGCGTAAGCTTAGCCTCGAGTATGACGAGGAGTTGTATCCTCAGCTTATGTCCACGATAGCGGAGCGCATGTGGCTCATAGGCCACGGTCTCCGCCTAGCTGCCCTCAGTGCCCTGGAATCGCCAGATGTTGTTAATGCCTTCGGGGAGGTTGTGCGATGCGCTCTGGAGCGTGGTAAATCAGAAGCAATTGAAAATCTCCACGAGGCCAAACTATTGAAGGCGCCGATTGATAAGGTACCGAATTATGATGCTGAGTCATATGATCACTTGTTCGCCGCCATGCAGAGAATGAAAGACTTAGAGCTCCCAATGATTTCTGAGCTTGAGCGCGATCAAGATTATCCTATAAATGTTATTATGGCGGGATTAACCTTGGCGCGTCATCGTACAGAGGGTGCCGAAACACAGCCAGACTATTATTTGAAACCCCATGAGTCTCAGCTTCAAGTACCTGTCTTTGCGCGTCCTAGGGATAGTCAGAATCCATTTGCTTTGGAGAAAGAGGTACCTTTAAAGGAAGTATTGGAAGCGCATGCGACCCGTCTTGCTAAAAAAGAAGGTATTGCAGGTAAAGCTATTTTGTGTGGAGTTGGTGCAGCTCACTTGCCAAGGTCTGATGGGGTGCCAGTTAGTGTGGCCACTGTGTCGCGTCAGGATGCAGATGTGTTGAAGGGTATTAGCGAAGCCAAAGATGCAACGAGTCACGTTGGCACCTCTTCAATTAAGCGTTGTAGTAGCTGGTAGTTGACATGTTAACTAACTCTTGTAATAACTCGTAGTTATGAATAAAAGTCTCTTTTTTGCTGTGGATATTATTAAAACGTGTAATGTATACGTATCTGTTTGTCTTTGCATGAAAGATGTATTCGTTGCCGAAGAAACAAACGTGTACGCTAGTGCGAATGTAGGAAATCCATAATCATGTATGAAGATCATAGTATACTTGGAAAATAATTCTAAGTACTTTATCATAATCGTGTATGTTATGATACACAACGTACTGTAAATATCACATTAAGGAATCAAGTGTCTTGGTTCCTAAGTTGTTAAACGTGCACGTGTGCGTTGCTGCGCAACCATCGTGGGATGCGCACATATCTTATTCCAACGTCTTGAGAACAAGGTGTTTAACAAGGATGCGTGATCCAGTGTTGATGGGTTTGCAACCCTCTTACTCAACAAGTTAGTTAGTAGGTTAACTTATCCTTTTACCATCGTGGGTCTATTCATAGTGCATGCACGCCATCATGGGCTAGAAATAAAAAATCGTTAAGACATACAATATATGGAGATAACAACTTAAAATGTGCCGCGGAGTTAGCTAGAAACCGCGGCGTTTTATTGATACTTGCAAGTTTTTTGAGACATAACAAAGAAAACAGTATATATGAAAAATAAAAATGAATACATGAATGTTTATTGAGCACTGAAAGTGCGGAGCGTCTGTGCGCTGTGCCGTAGCTATTCTTATAGGTAGCACCTCTTGAGGTTGCCGATGTTCCATGTGCGCGGTAGGTCACGACCATCCAAGCCTCGTAGCCTGTACGCGCCTGTGCCTATTGCTTCAGTAACCTCATAGGGTCCTTCCCACTTTGGTCCGAGTTTACCTGTATCTTCTGCGTGGCTCGCCTCATTGGCGCGGTAGACAAAGTCGCCTGGTCTGAATGAAACGCTGCGTACCTTGGCATCATAGTATCCTTTCATTTTTGACTTCGACTTTGCCTCCCGTATGGCTGCGCGTTCGCGTCTTTCTTCCAACAGATCCAAGTCGACACGTCTTTCATCATCGTTTGTTGTCACATTGATCTCCGCAGTGCGGATAGTTGGCATGCCGATCTCAGTTGGTATAACGGCTTCTGTCCCGTAGACTAGAGAGAAGGGGGTGTCCCCCGTGCTGGTTTTTATTGAGGTGCGGTGAGCCCACAAGACATGCGAAAGCTCTTCGACCCACCTTCCTTTGTGTCTGTCCAGGCGCGCTTTGATTCCTTCGCCCAGGCTTCGATTTGCGCGCTCTACTAAGCCATTGGTTTGTGGGTGTGTAACTGACACGAAGTGTTGGGTGATGTTTAACTTCTCGCACCAATCTTTGAAGGGGTTGTCGCAGAATTGTTTCCCGTTATCCGAGATGATTTCTCCAGGTAATCCGAAACGGCATACTATGTTGTCCCAGACAAAGCGTTTCACCTGGTTGCCGGTGATTGTCGCCACTGCTTTTGCCTCGATCCACTTGGTAAAGTAGTCTATAGCTACTATGAGAAACTTGAGACCACCTGCTGCTATTGGAAAAGGACCTGCAATATCAATGCCCCATTTGTAGAATGGCCATGGCGCCGTGATTGGCGTCAGCTCGTGCTGTGGTTGGCGCGGGACGGGTCTATGAACTTGGCAATCATTACACTTCCTTATTAAGTCCCGCGCATCGCGATGCATGGTTGGCCAGTAGTATCCTGATCGCATGGCGCGTGCTACAACGGACCGTAGTCCTGCGTGCATGCTGCATGAACCTTCATGGATTTCTCGCAGCACGTAATTTGCTTGTAGGGGGCCGACGCAGCGGAGCCATGGTTGGAGGAAAGAACGTCGGTACAGTATGTTGTCTCGCAATTCGAATCTCTGCGCTGTACGCCGTATTCTGCGAGCTTCTGTCTGTTCTTGGGGTAATGTTCCTTTGCTTAGGAATTCCGTAATCGGTGTCATCCATGTAGGACCATCCTCCTCTATGACCGCGGAGACTTCCATCTCCGATATTGATTTGCTTTTCAGTGTTTCCACCAGCACTTGCTTTGATAAGTGTGCGAAGCTTGTCGAGGCGATCTTGCTCAGTGCGTCTGCCTTGCGATTTTCTCCTCTAGGGACTTGCTTGATAGTAAATCTGTCAAAGCCTTTGATCAGTGTCTTGGTCTTCTCAAGATACTGAATCATATTCTCTTCTTTGGCCACGTATTCACCCAACACATGGTTGGCTACTAGCCGGGAGTCTACATTTGCTTCCAAGTTACGTACACCCATTCGAGCTGCAATGCGTAGTCCGGCGATTAGGGCTTCGTATTCTGCCTCATTGTTTGTCGCGGTAAATTCAAAACGCAGTGCGTAAGTGAATTCCATTCCCTCTAGGTTTGTGAGAATAAGGCCAGCTCCTAATCCGTCCACGCATGAGGATCCGTCTGTAAACAAAATCCATGGATCTGGTAGTTCCTGCTTTCTTGGCGCGGGTACCTCATCAGTATCTGGCTTCTCGATGATGAAGTCTGCCAGAACCTGTCCTTTTATTGCGGTACGTGGTCTGTAAGAGATGTTGTGTTCGCCTAGTAAGACACTCCACTTCTGGAGTCGTCCTGACGCATCAGGTTTGGAGATGATCTGCTTGATGGCTTGATCTGTGATTACCGCTATCGGGTGCGCCTGGAAGTACCGGCGTAATCGCTTGGCGGCAAACACTAATGCCAAGACTAGCTTTTCCATGGCACTGTAGTTCATCTCCGTTTTCTTGAGCGCTTTGCTGACAAAATAGATAGGGGTTTGCACTGAGTCCCTATCTGTTAGTAGCACTGCGCTGACTGCCCCATGATTTGCTGATAAATACATGATCAGTTCTTCCCCTGGTCGGGGTGCAACGAGTGTTGG
>BPTQ01000004.1:272107364-272223307 GCA_019973895.1 Chrysanthemum seticuspe
AATCTTCCTCAACCTTAACCTTAGCGTAGTAACTTCTCACTAGCATTCCTATTCCCCTAGAGAACGATATCAATTCCCGTGGCTTACCCTAATACTACACTACAACGATTAGGTTCACTGCCTAGGGTGTTGAAAAACTTGCTCGACGAAAAGGAAGTTCCTTTGACCCCGAACGCGCTGTGTAAGCGTATCAGTTCCCTAAGAGTTGGGATCCGTCTAGCACAACCTTTGGGATCCGTCTATCTGCTAAGCAGAACCTTTACTAAAGGTATGCAATGATTTTGACAATGCATTATATTTCAAGGTTAGTTAAAGAGGTTCTAACACTAAGATATCAAATGTAAAATGTTTTATTTCATGAAAGAAATTGGATTACATTGATAAAGCATGAATACTAGATCCTATTTGAAAGATTACTAATTTCCTTGAGCGTTTTCGCTAGAAGGATCATCAAATGGTTGATGAGTATTTGCCGATTCAGGAATGAAGAAAGTCTTCATGAGAGATTTGTTTAGAGGTTCCATCATCTTATTCACAAGTACGTACAACGGACTTTGAAATTGAGGGTGGAAGTACATGATGTTATGATAAAGGCGCGTCAAGAACATTCCATAAGGGATGAGTTTGTTCTTGGAGCCTTGAAGATTTACAATTCTTCTTGCGAAGAAGTAGGCTAGATTGTATGGTTGTTGTGTTAGCAAACAATACATTATGTGAGCACAACAAGCGGGAAGGATTTCTCGATTTTCCTAAGACTCCAAACATTTTCCCGTAGGATGAGTGCGAGAGCCTTGTACTCTTCTCGGATATCCTTTGTACAGATAATGTTTGGATCGGAGTAATAAGGTCGAGGTTTGCATATTGTGCGAGTCAAGTCTTGCGGGGAAGGTATGTGTGAACAATATGGACTATTTTCTTCACGAAAGTTGAAGAGAGAATCAAGAGACCAATCTTCGGTGAAGGCACATTGTCCATGATTTGGAATTCGGAGAATTTGAGCAAATTGCCCAACGGTTAAAACAAACTTTTGGTTTTTGATCCAAAACCAAAGAGATAGAGAACGATCCTCGTTACGAACGAGTTCGACTTGACGGAAGAATTCCAATACAAACCTTGGACATATTTTCTCATTAATTTCGAGAAGACATTCTAATCCTATGGTTCGGAAGGAGATATTGATTCCTTCTTCGTATTGTAGAGGAGTGTCGACAATATGTCCTTCGTGGAAGTGACGGGTTTCGAGATTATTGAACCCACAGACATGATTGCCAGGTGTGTTGGGCTCAAGGGAGATGTTAGGAGTGTAGACGCTAGTGAGTGAAAAATCAAACTCATATTCATGCGACATAGCGAAACCTATAGGAAAGACAAGTTAATAGGATGTGACGTATTACGGGTAAAACAATGATTACCTAACATTTTTACAAGATGTTTATTAGCAATGACATTTAACTAACTTTATGTTTGACATTCTAGTAGAATATTTCTTTTAGGAAGAAAGTGGTTTTTATTTTGCATGGAAAAATCTGTTATCCAGAAAGACGGTTCCAACCCTTCCCTTCTATAAGGGATCCAGCTAGTATACTTGCCGGGATCCGTGGATCTGTAGTAACAGAAGCAGATTTTTGATAAAAACATAAGTTTAATAGTTTTATACCAAGATATGTGTTTTAGCCTACATTTTCGTTTAGCATGCATTCATGGTTTCTAATGTATCACGAAAGAATACGAAAGGTATAAATCAAAAGAAATGACAAACACATTATGATAATAAAAACCTAGATAAACTAGACTATTAATAATATTTCATTTGAATGATAAGAATGATACAAAGGATTGGGTATATAACCCCAATTTAGATTAACAACACAAAGTATATGTCTCCGTATGTGAACTTCATCATAGGGAACACAAGAGCGATGAGTGTTAAGGCGATAAGCACGAGGGCGATGTAAACCATGTTGATGACGAACCTACTTGGTTTTGGTTTGAGATGAGATGAGATGAGAGGAAGATGAAGTTTTGAATGAGAGGTAATTTTTTGAAAATGGAAGATTTGAAAAAGTGGGGATTTGATATAGTGGGCGACGGATGGTTTATTTATGGGGAAGGAGGAATTTTTAAGATTTGTGTTTTGTTTTATTATTAGAAAGATATGATTTTTGGATTAAGTGAAATAAAACACAAGTTTTATATACCACGACTTTAGACGAAAAAATAACACGTATGTGAGAAAAGGCTTCCTATTGAAGCTACATGTAATACATGTATATGCACAAAAGATAATCATATAAATACCTATGTAGGCATACTTAATTATCAAGCTAATGTCATTTAGAGATAAGTAGAAGGTCATACCTCTAATGCACTTAGGAATGTCTTTACAAATGACACAACAAATGTTAGTAGACAATTCCGGCTCCTTTGTGTTTAAGATACCTTCTTAGGGAAGGTATTCTTGTTACCAAGCGATTCCTATGGCTTGGTAGGTATGAGCTTTGACAAAGCAATATGACAAAGAGGATTGGTGCAATTAAATGAAGAATAAATAATAAGAAAAATGTTGTCATTTAATCAACATCCAAACAAAGAGTCTTAAAAGACATGGTGTTTGTTTTTATAAAAAACTTTCTTTGTAGTTTTCAATTAACCATGGATCTTATCAAGTTTTTAAAGGAAAATATACTTTAAGAAACTTGGTAACGAAGCTCTGGTACCAATTGTGGAAAACTATAAGGGGGGGTTGAATAGTTTTACCAATTAAAACTTGTTTTAATCTATTTAGATCGACTTATGTCAATCTATTTGGATGTGTGTTGGATGTTGATAAACAAACATATAGAAATATAAATATGTAATGAAAAGATAAAGAGTAAGAAGCACAAAACCACAACGCGAGTATTTATAGTGGTTCGGCTACAAGGACACCTTCCTTACCCTACTCCACTCCCCGAGTCACCTACTCGAGAGTTCGTAATCACTACACAACACCGACTCCTTATGGTGGAGAAACCTTCACAACGTTGCCTACTCTTTTTCCGGTACTAGGCTAACCACCGGGTTCTTTACACCAAGGTGAACCACACCTACCACAACGTCGCCTACCATTTATCCGGTACTAGGCTAAGTACTGAGTTCCATTACAATGGAGGAACTACTACCCAACACTACACAACACCTAATCCCAAAGGAGACCCACTCCTTATTACAACACCATCAAGGATATCAATATCCTTGGAAACAAGCTATCACTATTTGTATAACGATGCCCCTCATCGATTATACGACCTTGGCATCCTTCACTAATGCCACTTGATTTGACTCCTAGGCATCTTTCACTAATGCCCTTGACACGAACGCTTGGCACCTTTCACTAATGCCTTCGTCTTGACTCCTTTAGCATTCTTCACTAATGCTTTTGACACGGACGTTAAGCACCTTTCACTAATGCTTTCGTCTTGACTCTTTTGGCATCCTTCACTAATGCCTTCGACACAACACTTCTGTAAAACCCTAAAATCTAAAACACGTAAAAAGACTATTTTGCCCCTCTAATTTAAAACGTATAAAATACGTAAAATACATCATGCACATTAAATGAAATTCCAATCTAACATGTAAATGATTAACCAACCTAATATACGAGATCGATTTACGGCTACGTTAAAATAAACCACACGTTTGTAATGCTTTGCATGGGACAAAATTTTCAAATATACAATGCAATACAAATCACATTACAAAGCCTATAATACTAATAAATTGGAAGGTAAAATTTCTGTTGTGAGATTTCCTTGCACTCGTCCAAATTGCACGCCCATTCTCCACATTAAAGCCCATCCAATATATTGTGAACCAGCCCATGTTTCCTTCCTTTTCTCAGCCTAACCGAACCCCTTATATAGACCTTCACATGCAATCTCTTTTCCTCTACGTTTCACATATTATCACGCACACTAAAACCCTAATAAAAACCACAAAACGGCAGCCTTTATTTTCCTTCCAAGAAAAGAGGTACGAAGGTGACTTTCCTGTGTGAAAGCTTCGGTGTGATCGTGGTGAGGTGATTGGCTTGGTTTTGATCGTGTGGTTTCGGTTCGAAAGGGGTTGTTCGTGGGTTCCTTTTTGTGCTTCTTTGGCTCTAGCATTCTGTTAACTATCTTTGATCCATTCCAAACGACTAGAGGTATCTCCATGTCCTTGCGTTTCCCTTTCGACACACATATATGTGAGGAACATAATCAGGACAATAACGTGACCTTTTATCTTACTAATATGATTATCGTGTTGTTATAATTTTGATATGAATGACAATATTTAAGACCACATAAAACCATGAAGACATAAATCATAAGGGTGTTGATCTTTATTTCTGTTTTTGGGTCATTCGAAAATGTGTAATGTGTGTTTTGCTTTAGTCTTTGGAAGCAGTTGTTATTATCTTTAAAAGACAGTATTGAACCTTGAAATAAAACTAAAGAACTAAGATCGGGGTTAAGTTGGATGTGTATCATTGTGAATCGAATGGAGTTGTGTGTGTACATCGTTTGGGTCGAATGGGATGGAGTTTAAACTGTTTTTTACTCTGAGTGGCGGTAAGAAATTTGTCAAGATGCTTGTTAGCATCTTCATCTGGTAAACCATGAAATTGACAACTGTTTTTTACTTGTTCTATCATATGATGTTTCAAGCTAAAATCGGTAGCTTGAATATTAGTCGGTGCAATGGGTCCTCCCCTCCCGTACATTGTAGGTTGACATAGCTCCTCCATCGTTCGGAGATCGGGAGCTACATTTTGATTAACGGGAGGAGGATCGGGACCGGGGTTGGGTGGTACGTTGTTACCAGCCATATTACGTAACTCGGGTACGTTCTGATTCTGATTCTGAAGTCGTCTTGATTGAGAGCGAGTGCGCATGCACTTTAAAAACCAAGGCAATTAAAATGATACGGTATTCGAAAACAACAGTGAACTTAACCAATAATCCCAAGTGAATAAATCACCTCTATAAGACAAACGCACAAGCGAGCGGAGAAGCTTTTTTAGGTCAGCGCGAAGCTTATTAAAAACCCGCTTCTTTTCAGCCGCAATTTAATGTCAGGCCGTCCTTATACCCACCACACAGTTTGTTTATCCGATAGAAATAAATCAATTCACAAGCGACACAAAGGCAAGTTTTTGATCTTTAGTTCGGGAACTTATTAATGATAACACCTCCGTTGAGAATGTTATATAATTGGTGTCTTCTTTTTTAGCTCAAAAACAAAAGGGAAAAATCTTTTTGTATTTTTTAATATGATATATATATATATATATATATACACAAAAGAAAAAGGAAAATATTTTTTACTTTTTTGATTTTTATAAAAAACAATAACTTCACGAAGGAAGGATCTCGAGTCACTAATCGTCAAACCTTCAACGATATTGTCGCGACAGAACCTCCCCGGCAGCGGCGCCAAAATTTGGTATGATAAATAAGGCTTAAGGTTTGGTGTGTATGGATGAAATAGTATAATAATATCAATATCAAAATAAACACGAGAATCAAATCGAAAACCTCTTAGGAAAAAGGTTAGTCAATTAAATCTCGTGAGTGAGATATGTGATACCGGATAAGGATATCCGGGTCGTTTCCCAACGAGGTGTGAATTGAGAATTTCGTTTGAGGTTTGTTATTAAAATGCTCGATGTTTTGGGTTTTTGGGTTTTTGATTACGTTATCTACAAATTAAGTAACGGGAAAGTAATTAAGGCTATGGGAACCCTAATAAAGCTAACAAATAGTAAACATAACGCTAAAATGCAATTAAAACTAATCCTAGGGTTTTCTAAATTAAAAACGTAAAAACGGAAACTAATTTAATCTAAAAAAAATACTAAGCTAATTCAGAAAATTCTAAGGAAATTACTAAAAATACTTTGAGTCTTACTGATTTAAAAAAAAAATATAAAACTACCCTACTGCTTTTTGAAATAAGTTATTAAAAAGCTAAACAAGCTAGAAGTTTAGAAACTGAATGAGTGTTTAAAGTTTTAATAGTGCGAGATTAAACTGAACAAAGACCCTAGGGCAGTTGGTAATGTGTGGTGTGTGTGAAGCAAGTGGGTTGAGTTCGAACCTGGTCTTTGACACTTTTTGCAATTATTTTTTTTTCAAATTTTTTCTTTTGAAACTTGTTTTTAAGATCAAAACAATGAATTTTTGTAAAAGAACTATTTATCACACCCTTGAAATAAGCAGTTGGGACTGCTTAATTACCACAGTTGGTGCACAGACCAAGCGAACACCCTTTTTGACAGATTATTTTAAACTAAAAAGCAGACACTAAGCACTTTAAGGAGAGAATAAGCTGAGCATACATGATAAGAACAAAAATAAGCTACAATTAAACAGAGGACAGCAAGAATAAAGGGATCAATAAGCAGTTTGTGGAGATCCTAAGTTTAAAAAAAAAGGAAAATGAGCATGCAAAAGTTAGTCTAATAAACACTAATAAGCTACTCTAACTTGACTCTAATAAGTACTAATAAGCAAAAGTTATTCTAACTAAATCTAGAGAAACTAATAAGCACTTAATGGACCTAAAATAAGCAAAGGGGATCCACTAAAAAGCACAAAAACAAGCTGGTACCTAGGCTGCTGATACAGTTAATCACAGTGGCCAAATACAAGTTTTCAAATGTAAATTAAACTAAGCTAAAGTGAAACTAAGTGCATCTAAACTAAAGGCATGTTGAAAGGGGTATGTGAGGACTTAAGAAAAGCTTTTTTGAAAAGAGCTTGGACAAAAAATAAGCTGCAAAGTGGGCTGCAAACAGCAGCTAAGCTGCTGTTTTGTTTGCAAGACAGTGAACAGAAATGAGTTTTTTTTTAGTCAAAACTTGTATGAAACTTGATAAAACATATTGACACCTTTTTAAAAACTAACTAAAACCTTAAAACACGTTTGACTTTAAGAGTCAAAACGGGTAAAATACTTTTTTAGACCTTAAATCAGCTTGAGCCAAACACCCCTGATGGGGTGTAAAATTTTGAAAACTGATTTAAAAAAAAAACAGACTTGGACTTTTATTAATAAAACTTACTTACTAGCTTAAAATAGAACTTTTTAAAGCTGATAATAAAGACAATAAGCTAATAAGCACTAAGTGCTTATTTGCCAATTAAGCTAAAACAAACTAATAAGCTGAGAAGAATATTTTTCATTACTTAAAAAAAAACATTACAACTGAATAATAAAAACAGATAACTTAATTTAAATCTAAACCCTAATGCCTTTCAAAGGCTTACATACTATCTATTTATACTAGTCTTGCTAGGTCTTCAAGACTTGAGCTTGTGCTAGTTTTGTGAGAGAAAACGAGCTCTTGGCTTGCTTTGTGCTTCTTTGGATTCATCTCAACCATTAAAATGGACTTTGGCACCAAGGAGTAGATCACAGCCGTCCATCTTGATGTCCAATGAGCTAGTTGGGGATTGCCAACTTGGCAAGTGAGCCATGTGGGATGTGGGGCTTGAGGTGAGCTTGGTTATCAGGGTTTGAGAGTGATATGTTGGGAAGAAGACAAGGGATGTTGGGTTCTTTGTGCATTTGGGCGCCAAAATGGGAGCAGGGGAGTTGGGTTTTGGTTGTGTATCTGTTTTGGGTAATAAAGGGAGAAGAGGTTCAATAGGGGGGGGGGGGGGGGGTCAAGTGGTATTAAAAGGGGTTCAAGAGGGTTTTAATTAAAAGGTAAATAAAACTTTGTATTTTTTCTGTTTTTGATTAAATTTTTTTTTTTTTTTTTTTTTTTTTTTTTTTTTTTTTTGAAAGAAAATACTTTTAATAAAATTGGTGTAAATAAAAATAATTGTTTTTAAATAAAAATAAGGTTTAGGGAATGAAATATGAATTTGGATTTTTGGTGACGGGTGAAATGGTCATTTGGGTCCGGGTGAAGGTAAAATGGAAATTTGGGTTTAGGGTTAGGTTTTCCGTCTGATTCCCCAAGCTCACTCCCAAAAATGTATCTCGGGCTCTGAAAATGTAGAAAATCCCCTTCCGGCTCCATCTGCAAAGCACGTTTTCCAGTCCGAGCTCATTTCTGTTCGTTTTTGCCCTGTTTTCGATCCTTTGTACCTGAAACACGTAAAAACACATTCCAAGGATATCTGCAGCATAATTGGTTATATTTCAGTGTTTTTGGACGTTTTTGGTGGGCTTAGATGGGTAAAAATGATGAGTGAATAAGCACTCATCAAATCCCCCACACTATCAATTGCTAGTCCCTAGCAATCCGATCATATGAAGTAATGAAAGGATCAAAAATACCAAGAATACCCCGTTTCGACTTTTTATTCACTACGAGAAATTTAAAACTTGAACGTAAATAAATAACATGCTTGATTATCAAAACATGGCATCATAGAACGGGATTCACGCAAAATGGGTGTCTCCGGGGAATTGTAATCGTCATCCTCTTTTTTATACTCTCAAACCAAGCTTAAACTTATTGTGCAAACGTTTTTGTAAAATGCTAACACTACTTATATCAATAATCTATGTAAGTCGAGACTTAACTTTTTACTCCCGCAATTTATAAAATTTAGGTGAGTGTGCTCATTTTCAAAAGTTTGATCATTAAAATCGACATTTGTTATGGTTGTAATCCACTTAACTAAAGTACTAACCCACCGGAAACGATGAAAGTCTAAGGATCGAAAGGGCCTCTTCCATGTAGCGGCTTTCTTCTCGGCACATCCCAAAACATTAGTTTTAAGTGACCGGGCTTTTGACACCTCACAGAGAATAGTACCGGAATTAGCGGGAATTCGACTCCAAAGATTTACGAAGCTACCGTTAAGTTAAAACTAAACCTAAATGGATTACAACCGACGATAATTTAAAAATTCAAGATTCAAAGGTGAGATCACTCCATGTAGCGATTTTCTTCTCAACTTGTCCTTTTAAGGAGGCTAGGTTTTCACCCTCGAGAATAGTATCGGAGCTTTCGGGATCTTTGAAATCAAGGATTTCCAAATTACCGTCAAACTTTTAGACAACTTTGACGAATACGAGTTCAACTTCCGATTTAAATTTAAGAAAAAAGCAAGTTTCGCACATTTATTCATAAGCAACATAGTGCTTTTATTCACGCAACTCATATTTTTCTTTTCTTTTCTTTTTTTTTCATTTTTCATTTTTCAACTTTTTTCACTTTTTTCACTTTTTTTTTTTTTTTTTTTTTTTTTTTCACTTTTGACTTAAAACTTTAAAACTTGCAACTTTTGCATCATTCAAGTACATTTACGATACTTTCATTTCGCAACTTTATTCAGATTTTTAGAAAGTATGCTTTCTCGGAAATTTAAATAAAAAGTTGAACTCGGACTCTAAATCAATTGTGCTTAAAAAAATTTTATTGTAACAAGATGATTTGAATGTTCAAAAGTTTGACAACGAGCACGTATTTAAGTCCGATTAGTTAGCTTCTGGGAGAAAAAGCCATAGATTACTTATATAAGCTCTAAAGAGAACCAACTACTCCACGCTTAGCATTTTCATTTGCACAACGCGTAAAACCTTAGCCTAAATGTTAAGAGAGCAGCTAGATCAACACTCTAGCAGAGTCGGGATTCCCCTTGTTCTAGCCTAATCAAGACTAAACTATCATTAATACCGAATCATTAACGCTTTATTTTTGTGCAAAGCACTTCTTTAAAATGTAAATACTTGACTTAAAGCGATAAATTTTTTTTAATTTTTGGTCAAAACGGGGGTGCTAGGGTACTAGAAGGTACATAATGTGATCAAAATTCGCTTAGAATTCCCCCCCACACTTAGAATTGAATATTGCCCTCAATATTCAAAGTACCGGCCGTAGCCGAAACTATAGAACGGAAAAAGGTAATACTACTTAGCCAAGTGTGGAAGCGAAATCTTTTTTTCACAAAAGGATTTTATAAAGATATCCCTAGATAATCGTTAGCAAAAAGATCGGATATTGGGCGGCTGGATTGAAAACAGGCGCATCAATCATCACGATCTACGGGAATCCTGAAAACAGAGAGCAAACACCAAACAAGCAAACAACAGTGGGGGAAATTCCCCCCACACTTAGTGTTAGAAAGTAGAAAGAAGATAGAAACATGGGTGGACACCCATGAAATGCTACTGTTTTTGTTAACCGAGTCGCTAGCTTGACTCGACCCCGAATTCATTTGTCCTTGGGGAAGCAAGCGGAAGGGATACCAGGATCAAAGATGGTATCCTCACTCCGGAGGTAAAGAGAATGGGTGGGTTGGGAGGGAAAGAAAATGTCGGGCTCCAACACATAAAGGTTAAATCCTCCCAAACTTACAAAAGGTTTATCAAGAAAGAGTGATCCATCATCCGGCGGTTTAGCGGGCGGACATCGGGATGACGGATCAAAGTGAAACGACTCCATAGAAGAAAGGAGTCCATGGTACAGAAAAGTGTTACTTGAAGGTGCAACAATGAAGGCATCCAAGATAGGATCCTTTTTCCGAATAACTTTGGTGATATGAATTTTTTCTCCGATGAGTATCCCAGGGTTAAAAATCTTGTCCTCAGAGAGGAAGGAAATCAAGGTATCATCTACGTGAAAATCCTCACGAGAAGAGGATTCACTCTCGGATAAAAATTCTCGTGGGACCTCAGTATCAACAAGCTCATCAGTCGTAATCTTTGCTTCCTTTTCTTTCTTTGGGTAAAATGGATCATCGTAATCATTTTCTTCATTTGCGAAAGGAATTGAGTCGGTAGGAGCGAGTTCATCGGTGAACTCCTCGAGAAGTAAATCGATAGAAAAATCCTTAAGCTCGGATTCCGTAGGAATTTCATCAGACGTTTGTACTTCTTTGGTTTCTTCAATCGTGATCTCTTTCGGAGGGAGTGACGGAGACGGATCTTCATTCAACAATTGTTCAAGATAAAGGATATCTCCCTCCGAATCATAAACACCATCATCAATTCCCCGTGGAATCGATTCATCAATAGCAAGAAACTCATCGATTTCTTTCAAGAAAAAGTCTTCTCCCTCAAACGGAGTAAGAGAGGGGGAAGAATTAGAAGGTTCCATAATTTCAGAAGAAGGAGTGGGATTGCCACTCAAAGAAATCTCGACATTCTTAGGAACAAGGTCAATTCGATACACAGAAAACGGAGGTGGGACAAGTGGTGTGCTCTTAGAGCTAGCAATTTCCACCACTTCCGTTATGGTCTCCGGTTTCTTAGTAATCGTTTTAAGCTCAGCACTTTTACTCAAAGATCTCTTAACCGTAAATCGTGAAAGACTTTGATCGATCCTAGATGGAGAATCTTGGATAACCATAGGTTGGACGTTTTTGGTACTTCCGTTATTAGTAGGAAGCACCGGGTCCTTTGTCACCTTGGTTTCACGGCTTTCAACATTATCAATCCCACAAATGGTAGGCTTAGATTTCAAATCTTGGTTAACATTGAAAGTCACGGCTTCCTTGTTTACCCTCAAAGTAATTTCCCCTTCATCAACATCGATCAATGCACGACCAGTTTTTAAGAAAGACCTCCCAAGGATGAGGGGCACTCGGGGATCGGCATCGAAATCGACAACAACAAAGTCAGTGGGGAAATCAAATTTTCCTACTTTCACACAGACATCCTCGGCTATACCTAACGGACGAGAATTTGTACGGTCGGCAAGCTCGAGGATCATACATGTAGGTGTGAGTGGGGGTAAGGAAAGCTTTTTCCACATGGAGTGTGGCATCAAGTTAATGCTCGCACCAAGATCGGCCAAAGCGGAGCATTGAACTAGTCCTTGAAAATCACACGGGATGAGGAACTTTCCGGGGTCTCCTAACTTTTCGGGAAGTTTTTTAAGGATAACCGCCGAACAATTCTCGTTCAAGGAAGTTTTAGCCAACTCGTAAAGTTTTTCTTTGTTGCTCAACAAGCTTTTGATCGTCGGACCAAACTTGGGCATTAGAAGGAGAGCCTCCGCGAAACTAATCTCTAAGTGCGTATCTTGAAAGATTTGGATAAGCTTCTCCATTTGTTGATTAGTTTTTTCGCGGGCCTTTTGATCATTAAGCCTTGAAGGATAAGGAATTGAAGGCTTAATCTTCGGAACATCGGGCTCCGGAATGAAAGTTTGGACAACCGAAGGTTGGACGTGTGCGGTACTTTGTGGGCTTGTAGAATGCACTTTGTCCTTTGTCACCTCGGTTTCTCGTGCTACTTCCCTCACCGGAGAGGGTGTAGGCATCGAGGGTCCATCATATGACTTACCACTTCGGGTGGCAATAGCGTTCAACTCTCCCTTCGGGTTAGGAATCGTATTACTTGGAAGAGAACCGGAACCCGAGGGTTGAGAATAAGAAGTAGAAGGTTGATTGGCTTGAAAGAAACTAGCCATCATATTCCTCATTTCAGTCATCTGTTTGTTACTTGTAGCTTCAATTTCCTTTTTGAAATCCGTCCTCATGCCGTTAATTTGAGTTTGCAAACATTTAATGGTGTAATCGGAATTCTTCATGTAAGTTAGAAACTCGTTGTTCGGAGCAACTTGAGGAGGTGCTTGATAAGGTTGTTGAGGAGGAGGTGGTTGATATTGATGTTGAGGAGGAGATGGTTGTTGGTAAACTTGAGGTGGAGGAGCTTGGTATTGTTGATTACCATGATTAATATTAGCTCCTCGGTTCTAATTAACATTGTGGTTACCATTGAAACGGTTTTGATTTTGGTTTTGGTGTTGAGGTTGGTTGAAACCGGGAGGTCCGAGATAATTGTTTGAACGGTAGCTAAGAAGATTTCGATCTCCTTGCGATTGATTGTAGTTTCCCGTAGCAGCATAAACATTCTCATGTGCGTAGCCACCGACGGCTGGGCACTCGGAATAAGAATGTGGACCTCCGCAAGTCTCACAAGTCGGTTGAACCGCTTTCACTTGTTGATGTTGATTCTGATTATTCATCTGAGTAATCCGTAAGATATCGTCGATCTTTTTGTTCATGGCGGCTATTTCGAGAGAAGAAGACGTATTTGCTCGAGTCGATTCACCCCTTTCGGCGGTAGAATCCCAATAATTGTGATGGGCGGTCAAGTTCTCAATAAGATCGTAACATTCCTCGGGACGTCTTTTCATGAAAGTTCCACCGGCAGCAGCATTGATTGTTTCACGGTGTCTCAACGTCAAACCATTATAAAACGTATCAATTTGAGTGACAAGCAACATGTTGTGATTCGGACATCGATCAATTGCAAGCTTATAACGTTCCCAAGCTTCAAACAAAGATTCGTCGGGATATTGTCGAAAATTACTGATATCATTTCTCAACTTCGTCACCATCGACGGTGGAAAGTACTTTGCTAGAAACTTAGAAACCATTTCCTCAAAGGTATGAATCGAATTCTTCGGGAGTCGATCAAACCAAGAAGTAGCATGATGAGTCAAAGAGTATGGGAAGAGATAGAGACGAAGGGCGTCATCGGAGACCCCATTTTGTTTCATACTCTGAGTGGCGGTAAGAAATTTGTCAAGATGCTTGTTAGCATCTTCATCTGGTAAACCATGAAATTGACAACTGTTTTTTACTTGTTCTATCATATGATGTTTCAAGCTAAAATCGGTAGCTTGAATATTAGTCGGTGCAATGGGTCCTCCCCTCCCGTACATTGTAGGTTGACATAGCTCCTCCATCGTTCGGAGATCGGGAGCTTGATAACGCTACACGCGTCGTTCGGGGTCAAAGGAACTTCCTTTTCTTCGAGCAAGTTTTATAACACCCTAGGCAGTGAACCTAATCGTTGTAGTGTAGTAATTAGGGTAAGCCACGGGTATTGATATCGTTCTCTAGGGGAATAGGAATGCTAGTAGGGAGTTACTACGCTAAGGTTAAGGTTGAGGAAGATTATTTTTTATCTTTTTATATTTTATGAAAATGGAAAGGTACGAATCTCGGGTATTGGATTTGGGGGGTTGGTATTTCTACCGATTACTCTACTATTATCTAATTATCTAAACTAAGGTTGTGTGAGTCTATGTCTAATTAATGTGTGCTCGTATGATAGTTTAAAGATGTGTTTACTTAGTTTGTATTACTCCTTAATTATCTCCTATTAATGGTTGAGTGTCACGTCTTATTCCTAGTTGCGTTGTGTTTCTAAAGTTGTAGGGTATGCGTTTCTCCCTAACTCTTTGAACTTACCAAAGGGTCTTGTCTACAAATCCACTTAGAGATTATAGACTCCTACTCTAAGGCGCTCTTCGGATGGTTTAGCCTACAATCACTCAGGTAATCATACTCTAAGGTTCACAAAGATGAATCAAGCATTAAGTACACAACGAATGACCTATCGCATTACTAGATCATTAATCAACTAAGATAAGAAACAACCAATCAATATTCAATAATTAAGTTTCATACTTCCTAAGCAAACACACAAATAAATTAGCCGGACATGGAGAACATGCAAGCATACACACAAATAATCAAAGACATAATTGAATTAATGAAGCAAAGACTTATCTTGGTGTAAGATAGGGTTAAAAACCCTAAAATACTGTACAAGACACCTTAGGTTCGGTTTTAGGTTTTTACTCCAAAGACTCTCCACACAAAGACTGAAAAATTCGGATTATATATATAAGATTACAATTGCGACGGCGTCACCTTATGTTTAGTGACGCCGTCGTGTCGCCGCCATTAGGGTTTCGTCTTGGCCACGTTAACCTTGCGACGGCGTCACCTTATGTCCGTGACGCCGTCTTCTTCAGCTTCTGACGTCGTCTGGATCGCATCTAGGCCGTCTGAGTAGCGACGGCCTACTCTTTCACAACTAGACGCCGTCCCTTGAAAACACGAGTTATGAGTTCTGACCAGTCACAATAATTCTCCGACGGCGTCGCAAATAGCTCCTGACGCCGTCTCCTTCTACATTCAGCGACTGTGAGTGTCTCGATTTCGACTTTGGCCATTTTCTTCATATATTCGCGCCTTTTCGTCCAAATAAGTGCCATTCCAGCATTTTGCCTTCACGAGACCTAAAAAGTGAAAAGGAACGATATTAAGCAATAACGGATACAAAAGTGATCAAATAAGGACTTAAATGACCCCTCAAAATGGTACCTTTTAAAACCTTATCAAATATCCCTACACTTGTTATTTGCTTGTCCTCAAGCAAATGTGCTTTTAGCCAATTAATTTATAAGTTATGGGTCATTCAGCATTAATTCAAAATGGTCCACAACACATATAAGCCCCGCAAAAGTCATAACAAGCACGGAAATTACATACTAGCACCTCACATGGGGTGTTTGGATACTCACATCTCTCTCAGGTGTATAAATGAAATATAACAATATAGGAAATGGAAGATAAACACTCATTAACCGGTCTTAGTACATAGATTACCATAGGCTTGAGAATAGATCAAACCTCCATCGCTTTGGCGTAAGCACCTAGGAAATACTATCAAAGAGGTCTTTTAAAGGGTTGTAATTTTAGGCTTACGGTAGGGAAATAAGGGTTTGGTGGGATAGGCTATTTAGTGGTGGTAAGTCAAAAATCTTTATGTTAACTGCATATGAAGAATGGCGTTGCTAAGCCAAGACTCGACACTCTAAACTCTAGATAACTGAAATAAACAAACATAAATTTAAAGGATAGATGTAGGATGGTAGCCCGTATTTTTTTTTTTTTTTTTTTTTTTTTTTTTTTTTTTTTAATCACTCTATTTTTTTTCTTTTCTCTTTTTCTATTTTTTTTTTCATACACTTTTACTCTACCATCCTCTAAGATAACATCAAAATACTAGGGATTTATAAGCATATCCCTACACTTGATTTTTTATTACTCTAACACTAATTTGACCCGAATCGAAAAGATCAAAACACTTGGGGTACATTATTACGTAAACAAAGGGAATTTGAATTTAACGTTCCCTTCCCGTCATTTCATAAACTTTAACTTTTCCCATGAATCCCAATCGTCCCAAAACTGTATACAAAGGATATGACTCGACTTAGCAACTTATGCAAGCAACCAGATAATTGAACTAAGGGTTTAGGGTGATAATAAATATTTGCACTAAAAGTGAGTGCATAAGGGGTAGGCTAAGGCGATTTGGGTGTATATTTGGGGGTGGGGTGTAAACAATGCTCTTCATTGATATTCCAGAAAAACCGAAATATCACGAGAACCGCGAAAAGGATAGGCTCTGAGGGGTTAACTAGGGGTATCGTGTACTAAAGATGAGTACAACGCAAAGGGTGTGGGGGAATTACTCAACCGATGTGGAAGAAGTAATTATATTACAGGTATCAAACAAGGGTTATCCTAATGCCTCTTATCATTTAGTTATTCCTAACTACACAAGTGTAGCCTCACTTGCGATCTCGGAATGCATCACAAAACAAGTTCTAGAATCTAATATACTACCGGTTCACACTCTAAGCATTAAAGATGAATGCTTTAATTCCTACTAATCTAAGGGCGATCCTCACATTTTGGGTGGAATTTGGGTGGTAAGGGTTTTTGTGCTAGTCATATAACTTCCTATCCATGAGACGCTTTTGTTAAGACTAATGGCCCACTCCTATATGTTATGAAAAATTTTAAATTTGGTGCCAAAATTACCCTAACCGACATTTTCTCATGGTTTATTACACAATCACAATTGGACAAAGCAAATAATCAAGGATAAGCATAGTTTCAAAGTTCCCTTTTTATTTTCCCTCCCTACACTTAAACTGAACATTGTCCCCAATGTTCCCCGAAAGTATCAAAGTTATGATAATGGAAGGTAATTAAAAACGAAAGAAACTAATACTCCCCTGATTAGCTCGGTAGGATCCGTGTAAAGTGGTGGTTAAATTCTTTTCAAGAAGAATTATTGCGTGAAAAGCTCCTTCCAATCTTATGTAACTTCTTCTTGACAAACTAAACCTGCACACTTGAAGAAAACAAACGAAACCTTCGCGTAAAATCGGCGGTAATAATATATATAAGACTCGATTTAAACTAGGATATAATGCTTGTGGAATGGGTGTTTACAGAATTTCTAAGAAAATTAAGACCTGGAAAATTCAAAAAATTTATAAGTAGCTCAGAAAATGAGAAAAAAATAATCTGATGTTTTTACTCCTTTCTGACGCCGTCAGGTTGCAATCCTGACGCCGTCAGGTTATCCTGACAAAAACTGGTCTGCGATTTTCTGGAAAAATTCTGGAAAATTTACATCTTTAGAATCTGGAAAAATTTCTGCAAAACATTCATTATGACTCGATACAAGCATTTGACTCGAACGAACAAACATATATATCTTTTAATTAATTGTTATTCTCATGTTTACGTTTCTTTTGAAAACGTGTGTAATCTTCCCTACACTTATCCCTTATGTAAAATACCTTTATATGTAATTAAGACGAAGTTAAAAACAAAATAAAGCATTTTTACAAATTTAAACATGAGGATAGACAATTAATAAAAGATATATGACACTAACAAGCAAACAATTAAGCATGGGTTGCCTCCCACGAAGCGCTTTTCTTTATTTAAGAGTCTTGTAGCTAGACTCATAGTCGTGCTCCTACGTTCCGATATACGTAAGTCTATCCTCAACAATGTCGTAAGGATCAAACTTATCATTCAAGTTCCTAGTAGTACGTTCGGTTAAATATGCCTTTTCAAACATCTCACCATCGGGATCATAGATTTGTATCCTAATGTGCCACCTTCCATTACCATCACTAGGCGGTCTATTCCAATTCCACATGTGTTCGGATTTCTCAACTATCCACTTATTCATGACAAGGTTAACGGGCAAGCTTCCTAGGAACTCGGTCATCTTCCTAAATACTAAGGCATCCTCGAACGGGTTCACTTCTATATCCCTAGCCAATTCTTGTTCTTGGAAAGTTGCTGCACTAGCAAAGGCCTTATCTAGGTAAAAAGGTCTTTGGGGGCCTATGATGTTCTTCTCAATCCAAGGTCCATATCGAGAAGGCTCTCTATCCAACCCTATCTCTTGTGGGATTTCCTCATCCTTATAGTATGTATGTTTTTTAACATCGTAAACGGACCTAGCACTCCCCTCTCCTACCACTATTTTGGACATCTTACAATCAATGATGGCACTAGCGGTAGCTAAAAATCCTCTTCCAACTAGTAATGGGCATGTCGGGTCCTTATTCATGTCGAGTACATGAAAGTCGGCCAAAAGAGTCAACTCTCCTACATGTACTACCATGTCCTTTATTATTCCAACCGGACGTGCTATACTACCGTCCGCTAATCCTAAGATAGTTTCCGTTGGTTCAATTTTACCTAGGTTGAGGCTTCTATGAAGGGACAACGGAACGAGATTGATGCATGATCCTAAATCGGCTAAAGCATCGAGTGGCTTGGAAGTTCCAAGTCTACACGGAAGAGTGAATAGCCCGGGATCATCTAACTTCTTAGGTAAGTTGTTTCGTACAAAGGCGGACCCATGTTTCCCAAGCCTAAGTTCTAACTCATATTTTTCTTTTAAAGCATTATAATAAGGTGCATGAGCTAAGACTTCAAGAATTGGTTTCTCTTGATAGAGTTCCTTGTACTCCTCCTCTAAACTAGGTTTGGATTCTTGGCTGACGGGTTTCTCAGGAGTAGGCTTTACCAAAGGTGCCGGGCCTTGGTATCTCTTGGATGACTTGGAACCCTTTTTTATAGCATTTACCGAGTGAACCGTTGGGTGAGAGGGACATGGATGTGCACTTTCCCATGGTGAACTGGAATGTGAAGTCGATGCAATCGAATTCACTTTTGGGTTCTTAATGGTATCACTTGGGAGTGCTCCAACTTCCCGTTCATTGAAGGCTTTTAAGAGGGCATCAAGCTTGGTTGTCATCTCGCTCTGTTTTTGCTTAAAATCGGCTTCAAGCTTATTCAATCGAGTTTCTTGGGATGACAAAAATCTAGATGCAATTGCTTCAAGATTAGTGGGGTTCCCGGCATAAGAAGAATTGAACCTATTAGGCGAACTAGATGAACTTTGGGGTGTGCTTGAGTTTTGGTTCCACTTAAGATTAGGGTGATTTTTCCATGAGGGGTTGTATGAGTTTCCTAAGTTGTTTTGTTCGGGTTTGAAAGTGTACCACTTCTCTCCCGCTCCGTCGGTACGTATGGAGGCGTAGTCCGCAAAAGCTTGTTCGGAGAGCCTTGAGCAGTCACGAGTGTCATGGGGACCACTGCATAACTCACAAGGTAGAGTGATTTTATTCACTTGTCGTGAGGACTTAGGATTTTTGTAGGAACTCATGAGGAATTTAACTTGATCTTCAAGTTCGATCATCCTACGGTCGGGAGGAGGCAAGGAGATTGCCTTGACGGTTTTGGGCAGCTCACGGGGGTCATCCCAACTTTCGTTGTCATAGAGGGCAAGGTCCTCTATTATTTCCCATGATTCTTCTGCGGTGAGATCACTAAGTTTTCCACCGGCCGCTTGGTCAATGGATCGCTTAGTGGGAAAGTTGACATGATCATAAAAGATTTGGACTTGGAGCCAAAGATCAATGCCGTGATGAGGGACTTTATGAAGTAAGTCCTTGAATCGGGTCCATGCTTCGTAGAGAGATTCACCTTGACGTTGTTGGAACATCAAGATGTCATTCCTAAGCTTAGTGGTTCTCCCCGGTGGGAAAAATTGAGCAAGGAAGCGAGAAGTAAGATCATCCCAACTTGAGATGGAGCCGGCGGGAAGTCGCTCAAGCCAATTACTAGCTTGGTCCCGTAGAGAGAATTGAAAGAGACGCAGGCGCGTGGTCTCCCGAGTAGTAGCATCAAGGTCGATGGAATCGACGATTTTGAGGAAATCCCTCAGATGCTGATTTGGATCTTCGGAACGAAGTCCATGGAATGCACATCCGTTTTGCACCAACCGGATGGTGTCGGATCGCAGGGCCGTAGTTTGGGCTTGGTCGGGAAGCTCAATGGTGTTCCTATAGCCTAGGTGGCTTGGTCTTGAGTATTCACCAAGAGTACGGGCTCTTGGCGGGTCATTTGGTGGTATGTTGATGAATGGTAGTGGGTTATCACCTTCCATGATGAAAAGTGATGAGGTTACGAACAAAGGTTACGAAGAAGGGGGATAGACTAAGAGAAATCTAGAAAATAAGAAAAAAGTTTACTTGATAGGAATCAAGCAAAGAAACCTAAACGAAGTGGACTACTAACTAGCTATTCTATTCCCCGGCAGCGGCGCCAAAAACTTGATAACGCTACACGCGTCGTTCGGGGTCAAAGGAACTTCCTTTTCTTCGAGCAAGTTTTATAATACCCTAGGCAGTGAACCTAATCGTTGTAGTGTAGTAATTAGGGTAAGCCACGGGTATTGATATCGTTCTCTAGGGGAATAGGAATGCTAGTAGGGAGTTACTACGCTAAGGTTAAGATTGAGGAAGATTATTTTTTATCTTTTTATATTTTATGAAAATGGAAAGGTACGAATCTCGGGTATTGGATTTGGGGGGTTGGTATTTCTACCGATTACTCTACTATTATCTAATTATCTAAACTAAGGTTGTGGGAGTCTATGTCTAATTAATGTGTGCTCGTATGATAGTTTAAAGATGTGTTTACTTAGTTTGTATTACTCCTTAATTATCTCCTATTAATGGTTGAGTGTCACGTCTTATTCCTAGTTGCGTTGTGTTTCTAAAGTTGTAGGGTATGCGTTTCTCCCTAACTCTTTGAACTTACCAAAGGGTCTTGTCTACAAATCCACTTAGAGATTATAGACTCCTACTCTAAGGCGCTCTTCGGATGGTTTAGCCTACAATCACTCAGGTAATCATACTCTAAGGTTCACAAAGATGAATCAAGCATTAAGTACACAACGAATGACCTATCGCATTACTAGATCATTAATCAACTAAGATAAGAAACAACCAATCAATATTCAATAATTAAGTTTCATACTTCCTAAGCAAACACACAAATAAATTAGCCGGACATGGAGAACATGCAAGCATACACACAAATAATCAAAGACATAATTGAATTAATGAAGCAAAGACTTATCTTGGTGTAAGATAGGGTTAAAAACCCTAAAATACTGTACAAGACACCTTAGGTTCGGTTTTAGGATTTTACTCCAAAGACTCTCCACACAAAGACTGAAAAATTCGGATTATATATATAAGATTACAATTGCGACGGCGTCACCTTATGTTTAGTGACGCCGTCGTGTCGCCGCCATTAGGGTTTCGTCTTGGCCACGTTAACCTTGCGACGGCGTCACCTTATGTCCGTGACGTCGTCCTCTTCAGCTTCTGACGTCGTCTCGATCGCATCTAGGCCGTCTGAGTAGCGACGGCCTACTCTTTCACAACTAGACGCCGTCCCTTGAAAACACGAGTTATGAGTTCTGACCCGTCACAATAATTCTCCGACGGCGTCGCAAATAGCTCCTGACGCCGTCGCCTTCTACATTCAGCGACTGTGAGTGTCTCGATTTCGACTTTGGCCATTTTCTTCATATATTCGCGCCTTTTCGTCCAAATAAGTGCCATTCCAGCATTTTGCCTTCACGAGACCTAAAAAGTGAAAAGGAACGATATTAAGCAATAACGGATACAAAAGTGATCAAATAAGGACTTAAATGACCCCTCAAAATGGTACCTTTTAAAACCTTATCAGAGCTACATTTTGATTAACGGGAGGAGGATCGGGACCGGGGTTGGGTGGTACGTTGTTACCAGCCATATTACGTAACTCGGGTACGTTCTGATTCTGATTCTGAAGTCGTCTTGATTGAGAGCGAGTGCGCATGCACTTTAAAAACCAAGGCAATTAAAATGATACGGTATTCGAAAACAACAGTGAACTTAACCAATAATCCCAAGTGAATAAATCACCTCTATAAGAAAAACGCACAAGCGAGCGGAGAAGCTTTTTTAGGTCAGCGCGAAGCTTATTAAAAACCCGTTTCTTTTCAGCCGCAATTTAATGTCAGGCCGTCCTTATACCCACCACACAGTTTGTTTATCCGATAGAAATAAATCAATTCACAAGCGACACAAAGGCAAGTTTTTGATCTTTAGTTCGGGAACTTATTAATGATAACACCTCCGTTGAGAATGTTATATAATTGGTGTCTTCTTTTTTAGCTCAAAAACAAAAGGGAAAAATCTTTTTGTATTTTTTAATATGATATATATATATATACACAAAAGAAAAAGGAAAATATTTTTTACTTTTTTGATTTTTATAAAAAACAATAACTTCACGAAGGAAGGATCTCGAGTCACTAATCGTCAAACCTTCAACGATATTGTCGCGACACAACCTCCCCGGCAGCGGCGCCAAAATTTGGTATGATAAATAAGGCTTAAGGTTTGGTGTGTATGGATGAAATAGTATAATAATATCAATATCAAAATAAACACGAGAATCAAATCGAAAACCTCTTAGGAAAAAGGTTAGTCAATTAAATCCCGTGAGTGAGATATGTGATACCGGATAAGGATATCCGGGTCGTTTCCCAACGAGGTGTGAATTGAGAATTTCATTTGAGGTTTGTTATTAAAATGCTCGATGTTTTGGGTTTTTGTGTTTTTGATTACGTTATCTACAAATTAAGTAACGGGAAAGTAATTAAGGCTATGGGAACCCTAATAAAGCTAACAAATAGTAAACATAACGCTAAAATGCAATTAAAACTAATCCTAGGGTTTTCTAAATTAAAAACGTAAAAACGGAAACTAATTTAATCTAAAAAAAATACTAAGCTAATTCAGAAAATTCTAAAGAAATTACTAAAAATACTTTGAGTCTTACTGATTTTTAAAAAAAATATAAAACTACCCTACTGCTTTTTGAAATAAGTTATTAAAAAGCTAAACAAGCTAGAAGTTTAGAAACTGAATGAGTGTTTAAAGTTTTTGTAACGCCCCGACCCCACAAGGGTAAAGGAATCACAAGTAATGGTGTCATATCAAAGCAAACATATAAACCAAAAGAAATCTTCAACATAAATATGGAAATAATCCAAATCAAAAGACTTCAATACATAGGTCCCAGCGGAAAAATAAACTCCAAATGAAAAGTCTAAAGCATAAAGTCTAAATGGCATCATAAGATCAAAGCTAAATCTCTAAGGTAAGTCCACTCAGCACTCATCCCAAAGCAATACCCAGCTCCAATGCTTAGATACCTGCCGCGGAAGAAAAGAAAAGTGCGGCTGAGCTTCAAAAGCCCAGTGAACAGATATACAAGCAAAACGAATACGAAACAAGAACGAATACAAAATAAAGTGAAAGAAAAACAGTGAAGTCATATTCATTTCAAAAGATAATTCAGAATATACGAATAAGTTTTATAGCTAACTACCTCGAGCCCAGACACATATGCCATATCAGAAACATATCATAATCACATAAGGCAACAATTGTAGGGGAGACCTACCAGAGTTATGAAGGACGTGCATGCACGCAGCATCAATCATCAGATAACATATAGCATATAACAGATAATATATGGCATATAACAGATCTAGGATGCATCCATACGCCCCACAGACAGATATTCATAATATAATTCAAATTGAGCTCATACAGATAACAGATAAGGGACGTGGCAGAACATCACTCTACTGCCCTAGAGTCATGTCAGAAGTGCATTTGCTGACACGGACATGGAACCCCCATGACTAGTTAATATTTGGCTCGGGTGTCAAACTATCAGAGGTCAAATAAGAATGTCATAACTGACATAGATCATATTTTATCAAATGTTTAATCATGTTTTCAAAATCAAAGTCTTCATATCATATAGTTCAAAATCAAATGGTTTATGATTCAAAAATCAAAGTTCAGATACGCAACAACTCAAATAGACACACCAGGGTTCATAGCAAAGGCTTAGGAAATCCTAATATGAAAACGAAAAGAAAACGTATACGAAACCTTTACTGAAAAGGTCAGAATATCCGTACCTTATTCGAAAGCAAAAGATCAAAAGTCGAAATAGGGAAGCAAAGAATTACTCCTTCGTCACAGAACCTATATACATTAATGTCGTATATATTATTAATGATCCCATAATCGTCACAATGATCCGTTAATATTTTAGGGTTTCTATAATTAAATGAGACTTAAATGTTTTAATATTAATATCGTAAATTAGGGTTTCATATGTCTTTTATTAAAGTTTAGGGTTTCTCATTCTTTAATGTCTCATTAATATACATTAGCTTACTTGTTACGTCTTTTAATGACTCGTTACTTAACCTAACACGTCACAAAATAATCTTTCCTTTTTATGTTTCACCATATACGTTTATGATTTATGTGACATATAAGTTACTTATTACTCGTATTAATTACGCATCTACTCTATTAGGGTTTAGCATAACTTATTAAATTAACATATCAAAACTAGGGTTTACGTTTAACATAACCTTTACTTAATTAATGCATCTTCACAAACTCATATGTAACTCGATTCAAATTAGGGTTTCGGTTATTAGGGTTTAACACTAGTCTTAGCTCATCTTCTTACTTTACTTACTCAAGTTATTAAGTTATACACCTTATTCGAAAACTAGACATGGTTCGGTTCTAGTTAATATGTTTCGGCCCTTATTAAATCAACACAAACATGACTCGATTCAATATTACATCTTATATATTCAACTCTTAATTAGTTACTAGGTTAAATTAGTTAGGGTTTCTTGTTTCTCGGTTCACACCTCTCGGCCAGAAGGAAAACAAAACAAAACGCGACGAAACAAATATAACTTGACATAAACATGCAAGGTACGTTAAAGGAAGACAAATAAACGATATACCTTCACTTGATTGAGCAAAATCGACACCAAGGGTTGTTTGTCTATGCTCGGCCGAATAGGGAGAAAAAGAAAAAGAAGAGACAAATAAACTAGGGTTCCAAACTTATGATTATGTATGGTATATATAGTTGTAGTATTTGAGTTAAACTAGGAATGTAATTGGGTTTGGGTTTGGGTCCAACCGAACACCATCACCACGCCACCATGGGCTTCGGCCTTGGCTCACGAACACAAAAGAACACGACCCAAATCATTTACGAAACTTAAATTCTTCGTCGTACCAAAATCAATTACGTAATATATTTTAGTTAGGTTTTTAAATATTCGCAAGTTAATCTTTTAATTTCATTAAATGGTATAAATACATTTTACGTATTTTATAAGTTTTTGTTCCAAGGGTATTTTAGTCTTTATTCGGATTTTAAATTTTCAGGTTTTACAGTTTTAATAGTGCGAGATTAAACTGAACAAAGACCCTAGGGCAGTTGGTAATGTGTGGTGTGTGTGAAGCAAGTGGGTTGAGTTCGAACATGGTCTTTGACACTTTTTGCAATTATTTTTTTTTCAAATTTTTTCTTTTGAAACTTGTTTTTAAGATCAAAACAATGAATTTTTGTAAAAGGACTATTTATCACACCCTTGAAATAAGCAGTTGGGACTGCTTAATTACCACAGTTGGTGCACAGACCAAGCGAACACCCTTTTTGACAGATTATTTTAAACTAAAAAGCAGACACTAAGCACTTTAAAGAGAGAATAAGCTGAGCATACATGATAAGAACAAAAATAAGCTACAATTAAACAGAGGACAGCAAGAATAAAGGGATCAATAAGCAGTTTGTGGAGATCCTAAGTTTAAAAAAAAAGGAAAATGAGCATGCAAAAGTTAGTCTAATAAACACTAATAAGCTACTCTAACTTGACTCTAATAAGTACTAATAAGCAAAAGTTATTCTAACTAAATCTAGAGAAACTAATAAGCACTTAATGGACCTAAAATAAGCAAAGGGGATCCACTAAAAAGCACAAAAACAAGCTGGTACCTAGGCTGCTGATACAGTTAATCACAGTGGCCAAATACAAGTTTTCAAATGTAAATTAAACTAAGCTAAAGTGAAACTAAGTGCTTCTAAACTAAAGGCATGTTGAAAGGGGTATGTGAGGACTTAAGAAAAGCTTTTTTGAAAAGAGCTTGGACCAAAAATAAGCTGCAAAGTGGGCTGCAAACAGCAGCTAAGCTGCTGTTTTGTTTGCAAGACAGTGAACAGAAATGAGTTTTTTTTTTAGTCAAAACTTGTATGAAACTTGATAAAACATATTGACACCTTTTTAAAAACTAACTAAAACCTTAAAACACGTTTGACTTTAAGAGTCAAAACGGGTAAAATACTTTTTTAGACCTTAAATCAGCTTGAGCCAAACACCCCTGATGGGGTGTAAAATTTTGAAAACTGATTTTTAAAAAAAACAGACTTGGACTTTTATTAATAAAACTTACTTACTAGCTTAAAATAGAACTTTTTAAAGCTGATAATAAAGATAATAAGCTAATAAGCACTAAGTGCTTATTTGCCAATTAAGCTAAAACAAACTAATAAGCTGAGAAGAATATTTTTCATTACTTAAAAAAAAACATTACAACTGAATAATAAAAACAGATAACTTAATTTAAATCTAAACCCTAATGCCTTTCAAAGGCTTACATACTATCTATTTATACTAGTCTTGCTAGGTCTTCAAGACTTGAGCTTGTGCTAGTTTTGTGAGAGAAAACGAGCTCTTGGCTTGCTTTGTGCTTCTTTGGATTCATCTCAGCCATTAAAATGGACTTGGGCACCAAGGAGTAGATCACAGCCGTCCATCTTGATGTCCAATGAGCTAGTTGGGGATTGCCAACTTGGCAAGTGAGCCATGTGGGATGTGGGGCTTGAGGTGAGCTTGGTTATCAGGGTTTGAGAGTGATATGTTGGGAAGAAGACAATGGATGTTGGGTTCTTTGTGCATTTGGGCGCCAAAATGGGAGCAGGGGAGTTGGGTTTTGGTTGTGTATCTGTTTTGGGTAATAAAGGGAGAAGAGGTTCAATAGGGGGGGGGGGGGGGGGTCAAGTGGTATTAAAAGGGGTTCAAAAGGGTTTTAATTAAAAGGTAAATAAAACTTTGTATTTTTTCTGTTTTTGATTAAAACTTTTTTTTTTTTTTTTTTTGAAAGAAAATACTTTTAATAAAATTGGTGTAAATAAAAATAATTGTTTTTAAATAAAAATAAGGTTTAGGGAATGAAATATGAATTTGGATTTTTGGTGACGGGTGAAATGGTCATTTGGGTCCGGGTGAAGGTAAAATGGAAATTTGGGTTTAGGGTTAGGTTTTCCGTCTGATTCCCCAAGCTCACTCCCAAAAATGTATCTCGGGCTCTGAAAATGTAGAAAATCCGCTTCCGGCTCCATCTGCAAAGCACGTTTTCCAGTCCGAGCTCATTTCTGTTCGTTTTTGCCCTGTTTTCGATCCTTTGTACCTGAAACACGTAAAAACACATTCCAAGGATATATGCAGCATAATTGGTTATATTTCAGTGTTTTTGGACGTTTTTGGTGGGCTTAGATGGGTAAAAATGATGAGTGAATAAGCACTCATCACATGTGTGTGATTTTACAAATCTAGTTTGGCTCGTTAACTATTGTGCATATATGCATGGAGTTCAAGGCTGCATGTGCGTGATCATATAAGGCTGTTAACTGATTATGCATGGAGTCATATGCATATTAGCATGAGTCTAAATCACATTAAATATGTATGTGTGGTACTCGTATATTATAGTGCATGTTGTTGGCGTGTGTATTAAACTAGTACAAGGAATTATAAAATGAACATAGTAATGGGACTTGTGGGGGTATGTTTGAGGGTGCTCGCGGGATTTATGGGTACATTGTGCGGCGTGTTGAAAGTGTTTCGGGGAAATAGAGTCGGGTGTTAATCATTATACGTGTTTATCTAGTTGTGTCGGTAAGCCGTTTGAACCGCGATCAAGTGTAAAGGTCTATCGAGATTGCTAGCAAATGGTTTTGTATTTGAAGCTCCTAAAAATTAAACCTGCACGCATGAATCAAACTATAATGCATAATATATTAATGAACTTACTTAGTAAACCTTAAACTATAATATATTGTCACTTTTAACCCTAATCTTTGGAATCTATCACTACTGACCTCTAACTTTGCTATATTGTCATATTAAACTTTTAAATTTACCATTTATCATTTGTAACCCCTAAGTTTGGCTAATTAATGGTTATTGACCTAAAATGTCGTAATTCCGTCCGTCACTAAGAATAAGAATATACTTACAACCCTAAGAATGTTAATGCGATGAATCCGTTATAACTTTAATGATGCTAATAAGTATTAAATAAATCATAATCCGTGTAGATTCGTTGAAGGAGACGCGACGTTATATCTTCGTGATTCACTCATTCGTTTGCTTTTCTCTCATTTGCGTTAAGGTACAGATATTCTGACCTTTTTAGTAAAGGTTTTCTCATGATCTCCTTTTCTTGTCATTTCCTTATGCTTATTAGGATTCCCTATGCCATTGCTATGATTCCCTTCTGTTTATATGAATCTCTGTTTGTCTGAACTTCTGTTTGTTGAACCTTGCTATGTTTGAGTATGAATTTCTGATTATGAACTTCTGATTATGAACATCTGATTTTGAACCTCTGATTATGAACGTATGATATGTGACTGTGACATGAACCTTTGATTTATGAACATTTGATATGAACCCTTTCTGATTTGTTTGATCCGTTGCTTATCTGAAATCTCTGTTTATTGAACCATGAAACATCTGATTTGAACTTATGATATGAAAACTCTTATTTGTAAATCTGTTTGACCTTTATGATGAATTATGATCTGTGTCATTTATGACAATCTGTTTGACCTAAGTTAGTTTGACACCCGAGCCAATATTTCACTAGGCATGGGGGTTCCATGTCCGTGTCAGTGATGCACCTCTGACATGACTCTAGGGCAGTAGAGTGATGTTCTGCCACGTCCCTTTCTGTTATCTGTTTATTGATAGTATGGCCACTATCCGTCTGTTGGGGCGTATGGATGCATCCTAGATCTGATCTGTTATCTGATATGATTTGTCTGGTGAATGATGTCGTGTGCAATACGCGTCTTCACAAATTCTGGGAGCCAGCTACTCCATTTGTTATTGAGGTCTCCCCTCATATTATATAAGGTATTCCGAGGTCACCCCTCCGAATAAGAAAGTTACTTCTTGATAAGGTTTTAAAAGGTACCATTTTGAGGGGTCGTTTAAGTCCTTATTTGATCACTTTTGTATCCGTTATTGCTTAATATCATTCCTTTTCACTTTTTAGGTCTCGTGAAGGCAAAATGCTGGAATGGCACTTATTTGGACGGAAAGGCGCGAATATATGAAGAAAATGGCCAAAGTCGAAATCAAGGCACTCACAGTTGCTGAAGTTAGAAGGCGACGGCGTCAGGTGCTATTGGTGACGCCGTCCCAAAATTATTGTGACGGGACAGAACTCAAAACTCGTATTTTCAAGAGACGGCGTCTAGTGGTGAAAGAGTAGGCCGTCGCTACTCAGACGGCCTAGATGCAATCCAGACGACGTCAGAAGCTGAAGAGGACAGCGTCACGGACATAAGGTGACGCCGTCGCAAGGTTAACGTGGCCAAGACGAAACCCTAATGGCGGCGACACGACGGCGTCACTAAACATAAGGTGACGCCGTCGCAATTGTAATCTTATATATAGAATCCGAATTTTTCAGTCTTTGTGTGGAGAGTCTTTGGAGTAAAAACCTAAAACCGAACCTAAGGTGTCTTGTACAGTATTTTAGGGTTTTTAACCCTATCTTACATCAAGATAAGTCTTTGCTTCATTAATTCAATTATGTCTTTGATTATTTGTGTGTATGCTTGCATGTTCTCCATGTTCGGCTAATTTATTTGTGTGTTTGCTTAGGAAGTATGAAACTTAATTATTGAATATTGATTGGTTGTTTCTTATCTTAGTTGATTTATGATCTAGTAATGCGATAGGTCATCCGTTGTGCACTTAATGCTTGATTCATCTTTGTGAACCTTAGAGTATAATTACCTGAGTGATTGTAGGCTAAACCATCCGAAGAGCGCCTTAGAGTAGGAGTCTATAATCTCTAGTGGGTTTGTAGACAAGACCCTTTGGTAAGTTCAAAGAGTTAGGGAGAAACGCATACCCTACAACTTTAGACACACAACGCAACTAGGAATAAGACGTGACACTCAACCATCAATAGGAGATAATTAAGGAGTAATACAAACTAAGTAAACACATCTTTAAACTATCATACGAGCACACATTAATTAGACATAGACTCCCACAACCTTAGTTTAGATAATTAGATAATAGTAGAGTAATCGGTAGAAATACCAACCCCCCAAATCCAATACCCGAGATTCGTACCTTTCCATTTTCATAAAATATAAAAAGATAAAAAATAATCTTCCTCAACCTTAACCTTAGCGTAGTAACTCCCTACTAGCATTCCTATTCCCCTAGAGAACGATATCAATACCCGTGGCTTACCCTAATTACTACACTACAACGATTAGGTTCACTGCCTAGGGTGTTATAAAACTTGCTCGAAGAAAAGGAAGTTCCTTTGACCCCGAACGACGCGTGTAGCGTTATCACTTCTGATATGATATGTTCTGGGCTCGTGGTAGTTAACTAAATCTTTATCTGTTATTTCTATGTTAAGTATTCTGATTATGATTCGGTATGTTCAAGTGTTTATAATTATGTGCTCGGCTTATTATATGTTATTATATGTGTTTATGCTTTTGTATGTTTATGTGACTACCGTCTACTATGCTAGGTTATGATTAATATGTTTAAATATGATTCGCATGCTGTCATCTGATGTTATGTTAGTTTATCGTTATGTGAATTCGTTGATCTGTGAGATGAATGTGCTAGTGTGAAAGTAAGTATCCTGAAAGTTTAGTAAGTATGATTGTTCAGTTAATCTGGTGAACTTTGCCTATACGTTAGGGTATCTATCTGCATATGTGACCTGCCATGTTAAAACTCTGCTGATGTTAAGATTCGATCTGAGAACTGGTTTAGCTTATGATATCTGTTCTGATAGTTGCTAATGGCTATGTTATGTCTTTGTCTATTTAGTTATAGTTTGTCTACTGTGTTTTCTATCTGTATGTGTGACTGCCATGATTTGACTGCTAATTCCGCTGCTACAATATTGAATTAAGTGTGTTAAATGTAGATTAATTGATTTGTATGAATGCCATGTTTATTTTCTAGAAATAGTTTCCGTTAGCCTTAGACTTTTCGTTTGGTTTATATGTAATCTATTTTCTTGATATGTTAAGTGTCTAGTTATTTTGATGTGTTTGCGTTTGTGTCATTAATGTGGTATGAGGCGTTTTTAACTGATATGTGTTCTTCTGGATTTCTGTATAATTGTGCTTCCGCAGAATCCTCAATGTTTCAGTATTCTCATTCCGTTGTGATTTCGTTATTTGTATATTTGTTTTGTTTAGCTTTTGTGTCGTTATATCTGTTCATTGGGCTTTGTAAGCTCAGCCGCATTTTCTTTTCCTGCGGCAGGTATTAGGCATTCAAGATGAGCTTGTGGGATGGCTGATCTGGGTTGAGAGTATAATTGAGAGCAAGACTTTACCATAGAGATCTTAGATTTATTTTGAAAGTTTAGTTATTTATGTTTTCTCTTGAATATTTTGTAAAGGCTTCCGCTATTGTATATTAATTAAAGTTCTGATATGAAACCGTATTGTGATATCTTTACCCTTGTCGGGTTGGGGTGTTACAACTTCTATGGAGGAAGAAAGAACTATCAACAAGAGAACCTCAGTAGTCTTGATGATGACGAAGTATGGCAACTCATGGACTTGAGCTTGCTCGACTTCAAGAAGTGGTGATCTCGCCTTTAAGAGGAACATAGAGAATCACACAAAAACAAAAGACAAACTACATAGAAATATCCCTTAGGATCAATGGTTAGAGAGTTACAATACTTGGGGAAAGTATGTGTGAGAGTGGCAAACCAAAAGGAAGAAATGGCTCACTATTTATAGAGGAGAAACACTTACTGTTCCACAGATCCCACCTTCAAGGGATCCGTCTAGTGTAATGCTAGGGATCCGTGGGACGCTCCTCTTTGCCTATGGGTATTTTGGTTGTGGGTCATGGGTCATGGGTCATGGGTTATGGGTTGATCCATGGGTATTTCTTTAGATACAATGTACCTAATGGGTGCAATGCATCTAGTCAAATGGGTATGGGTCAATACCATGGGTTGTAGTTTTTACCCATTTATAATACATACTAGTTATGTATATATTTGCCCAATATGTAAACACTAGTTGTTGTACATATGTGTTACTAAATCATAAAATCACTTATACTTGTTTTAGTTTTTTATGTGAAAACGTAAGTGTGTTAGAAAACTATTGGCTCAAACCATTTACGTATTTTATTTGTTTCGTTAAAATGATTTTACGTTTTTTATAGACAAAACATTAGAAGATCGTAAAATATAAATAAACGTTTTTACGGCTTATTTGTATTAACAATCTCCCCCTTTTTGTTGATGACAAAACATAAAATTATTTTAAGGAAAAGCTAAAATTCGTAAAAGTTTGAATTTGTAGTTTTTACTTTCTTCTCCCCTTTTTGTCAAAACAAAAAGAGCTTCGAAAATAAACTAACACATTGTTTTAAGAAAAACATGTGAGAAAAAGAAAAGAAAAATAATATAGAGAGCAAGTAACGGGAAAAGATCTCGTCTTAACTCCCCTTGATGAGTCCATCCCTATGTGAGGGCGTCAAGAAAAATAATACTAAGCTAGTTCATTTGCAACTAAGTTTGCAAAAAATTTCATCTATGTGACGAATATGCTCCCCCTTGATGATTGCAACTTTGCAAAGGGACATCATGAAATGTAATCCTAATATTGCAAGTGATTTTGCAATGTATTGCTTTGACACAAAGCTCCCCCTAGCTTTAGGGTGTCAAAGTCTTTATGTGTAAATTGAATAACTACAAAACAAAGGTTAGAAAGCAAGTATAATACATAATTTCCTGCAAATATGATTCAAGTTAGTAGAAAAATAGTTTTCTGTTGCACGGATCCCACGGTTCCCTTCTTGGGGGGATCCGTCTAGGCAAATATCAGGGATCCGTCTGGCTGATGACTAAATTCAGCAATGGTAATATAACAAATAATGTTAACATCAAAGTGAGATATGTATTATACAACATAATCATATACTAAGAAATATAGCAAGTATCATGTAATTTCATTTAATAAAACTAGAGATATGATATACATGACTCTAAAAAATAAGAAAATGAACGATACATGACTTGGAATTACTAGACTTATCTAAGTAACGCTTGATACTAGGACACCACTAAAGTCCTCTAGCTCAAGTTTGTTTAGGTTTAATCTCGTCGAAATGTTCGAGGAGGTGATAGAACATGAAACGTTGATCTTCACGTACTTCATGTATTAAACTTTCAACATGTTGACAATGATAACAATCTTTGTCATGGCTAGGTAGTGGTGGTGGAAGAAAGGAAATTGCTTGATGCGAAGGATCAAGTAAAGCGGGTTGGGGAGCCTCAAACGACGGAGGGATTGGTAGAGGCGCATTTGAAGATGGCTCGACCAAGAATGATGGTGGTGGTAGAGAAGTGTCAACTTCCATATGGTCGGGTTGTTGACTTTGATAATTTCTCATAATCCAAATGGGATTACTTGATGGTGACGGTGAAAAAGAAGTCGGAGCTAGTGTTGACTCAACACCTTGATTTTGTACCATTATTCCTCTTAATGAGGAAAATGTTGCCGGTGGAGGAGGATGAGACGGCCTAGGAGTCAAATCCTCTAGATTGTAGAGGTGTGGTGATGAGAGTGGAGTCGTGAATGAGATAGATCTAGGTACCAATGGTGATGGTTTAATGGAAATGGGATTGTTTGGTTTAGGAGGTATGGTGGTGCTTGGCATAGGTAGCTTTGTGAGAACTATCCTTTTAGGGATTGGTTTGATTGGTGGAGGAGAAATCCTTGCATTTGTGGACTTGACCGGAAATAATTCGGTTGAAAAGATTTCGTGTACATCACGAGCAATTTTCTTGGGTGGTCCTTTGGTGGAAGAGTTACCACTTGGAGCTTTCCTCATGATGAGATGATTTCAAGAGGTTTGTAAAGATTTCAAAGTGCTGAAAATGGGGATGAAGATGATGACTTTAGGAGTCCTAACAATGTGGTTTTTAAAGCAAGAGATTTGGCAAGTGCATTCAAGACTTAAGCCACTAAAATTCATTGGAATGTGATGATTAACATGCACAAGAGTCAACTTCAGAGTTGTACTGATCTAGGAACTCATTTAAGATAAGATGGAGTGTTTAAGTCAGCAAGATGAGCTTGAAATGATTGTTTTAGCTAGAGTTGACATGAATCTGTCATACGGATCCCACGGTTCCCTCCAATGAGGGATCCGCCTAGGCTAATCCTAGGGATCCGTCTCTCAGCAGCTAAGAGAAGATAGCAATGATGTTTGTAAGGTCTAATGCCTATTTTTTCTTGAGTGTTTAAGTCCATCTAAGTATCTTAAATGAAGAGGTACTTAAATACTAAGGGTAATGAGTGATGTAGCTAATGATTGCTTTTTATGGAAGAAGTTGAAACTTTTAAGAGTACCAATGAGTGACCAAAGATGACACTAAAGATTTGAGAGTGTCAAATGGAGCTAAATGATCCTAGAGATCAGATAGTAACTTAGGATAATGTCTTGGAGGATATCCTAAAAGCTTAAGATGGAAAAACTATAATTTGATCATTTTTGACCAAACGTTGAGGTAAGAATGACTATAATCAATTTCGAAAGATTTCCAAAGCTAGATGTTTTAACATGTGAGGGATCATGTGTGAGTATAGGAGCGGAAGAGTAATGAGTTTTGGTAGGTCGATAGATCTACAAGTATTTCGAGTGTGATCTAAGAGATTTATACGTGAGTACAAATTTACTCAACTTTGAAAGGGACTCAATTTGCCTTAAGGCACTATGTCTAGCTTAGTGTGAAGTGATCTAAAGACATGTTTGAAATACAATGATTGTAATTGCATTTTCTGTTCGCGGGATCCCACGGTTCCCTAAGAGTAGGGATCCGTCTAGCACAAGTTCCGGGATCCGTCTCTCTGCTAAGCAGAACCTTTACAAAAGGTATGCAAGGGTTTTGACAATGCATCATATTAAGAGGTTAGTTTAAGAGGTTCTAACACTAAGATATCAAATGTAAGATGTTTTATGAAATAAATTGGATTACATTGATAAAGCATGGATACTAAGGATTGACCCTATTTAGAAAGAAGGCTAAGTTCCTTGAGCATTTTCGCTAGATGGGTCATTAAATGGTTGATGAGTGTTTGCCGATTCAGGAATGAAGAAAGTCTTCATGAGAGATGCGTTTAGAGGTTCCATCATCTTTTTCACAAGTACGTACAACGGACTTTGAAATTGAGGATGAAGGTACATTATGTTATGATAAAGGCGCGTCAAGAACATTCCATAAGGGATGAGTTTATTCTTGGAGCCTTGAAGATTTACAATTCGCCTTGCGAAGAAGTAGGCGAGATTGTATGGTTGTTGTGTTAGCAAACAATACATTATGTGAGCACAACAAGCGGGAAGGATTTCTCGATTTCCCCTAAGGCTCCAAACATTTTTATGTAGGATGAGTGCAAGAGGCTTGTACTCTTCTCGGATATCCCGTGTATGGATAATGTTTGGATCGGAGTGATGGGGTTTGCATATTATGCGATTCAAGTTTTCCGGGGAAGGTATGTGTGAACAATATGGACTATTTTCTTCACGAAAGTTGAAGAGAGAATCAAGAGACCAATCTTCAGTGAAGGCACATTGTCCATAATTTGGAATTCGAATGATGTGAGCAAATTGCCCAAGGGTTAAAGCAAACTTTTGGTTTTTGATCCAAAACCAAAGAGATAGAGAGCGATCCTCGTTACGAACGAGTTCAACTTGACGGAAGAATTCCAATATAAACCTTGGACATATTTTCTCGTTAATTTTGAGAAGACATTCTAGTCCTATGGCTCGGGAGGAAGTATTGATACCTTCTTCGAATTGTAGAGGGGTGTCGACAATATGTCCTTCATGGAAGTGACGGTTTTCGAGATTATTGAACCCACGGACATGATTGCCAGGTGTGTTGGGCTCAAGGGAGATGTTAGGAGTGTAGATGCTAGTGAGTGAAAAATCAAACTCATATTCATGCGACATAGATAAACCTATAGGAAAGAGGAGTCAATGGGATGTGACGCATTACGGGTAAAACAATGATTCCCTAACGTTTTTACAAGATGTTTATTAAAAATGATATTTAACTCACTTAATGTTTGACATTCTAGTACAACATTTCTTTTAGGGAGAAAGCGGTTTTATTTTGCATGAAAAACTGTTAGCCAGGAGGACGGTTCCCACGTTTCCCTTTCATAAGGGATCCGGCTAGTATACTTGCCAGGATCCGTGGATCTGTAGTGACAGAAGCAGATTCTTTTGATAAAAACATAGGTTTTATAGTTTTATACCAAGATATGTGTTTTAGCCTACATTTTCTTTTAGCATGCATACATGGTTTTTAATGTATCATGAAAGAATACGAAAGATATAAATCAAAACAAATGACAAACACATTATGATAATAATAAACTAGATAAACTAGACAATTAGTAATATTTCATTTCAATGCTAAGAATGATACAAAGGATTGGGTATATAACCCCAATGTAGATTAACAACACAAAGTATATGTCTCCGTATGAGAACTTCATCATAGGGAACACAAGAGCGATGAGTGTTAAGGCGATGAGCACGAGGGCGATGTAAACCATGTTGATGACGAACCTTCTTGGTTTTGGTTTGAGAGAGATGAGATGAGAGAAAGATGAAGTTTTGAATGAGAGGTAATTTCTGAAAATGGAAGATTTGAAAAAAAATGGGGATTTGATAGAGTGGACGACGGATGGTTTATTTATGGGGAAGGAGGAATTTTTGAGATTTGTGTTTTGTTTTATTATAAGAAGGATATGATTTTTGGATTTAAATTAAATAAAACACAAGTTTTATAAATCACGACTTTAGACTAAAAAGTAACACGTATGTAAGAAAGACTTCCTAATGAAGCTACATGTAATACATGAATATGCACGAAAGATAATCATGTAAATACCTATGTAAGTATACTTATTTATCAAGTTAATGTTATTTAGAGATAAATGGAAAGTCATACCTCTAATGCACTTATGAATGTCCTTACAAATGACACAACAAATGTCAGTAGACAATTCCGGCTCTTTGTGTTTAAGATACCTTCTTAGGGAAGGTATTCTTGTTACCAAGCGATTCCTATGGCTTGGTAGATATGAGCTTTAACTAAGCAACATGACAAAGAGGATTAGTGCAATTAAATGAAGAATAAACAATAAGAACAATGTTGTTATCTAACCAACATCCAAACAAAGAGTTTTAAAAGACATGGTGTTTGTTTTTATGAAAAACCTTCTTTGTAGCTTTCAATTAACCACGGATCGTATCAAGTTTTTGAAGTACAATATACTCTAAGAAACTTGGTAACGAAGCTCTGATGCCAATTGTGGAAAACTAGAAGGGGGGTTGAATAGTTTTACCAATTAAAACTTGTTTTAATCTATTTAGATCGACTTATGTCAATCTATTTGGATGTGTGTTAGATGTTGATAAACAAACATATAGAAATATAAATATGTAATGAAACGATAAAGAGTAAGAAGCACAAAACCACAACGCGAGTATTTATAGTGGTTCGGCTACAAGGACACCTTCATTGCCCTACTCCACTCCCCGAGTCACCTACTCGAGAGTTCGTAATCACTACACAACACCGACTCCTTATGGTGGAGAAACCTTCACAACGTTGCCTACTCTTTTTCCGGTACTAGGCTAACCACCGGGTTCTTTACACCAAGGTGAACCACACCTACCACAACGTCGCCTACCATTTATCCGGTACTAGGCTAAGTACCGAGTTCCATTACAATGGAGGAACTACTACCCAATACTACACAACACCTAATCCCAAAGGAGACCCACTCCTTATTACAACACCATCAAGGATATCAATATCCTTGAAAACAAGCTATCACTATTTGTATAACGATGCACCTCATCGATTATACGAACTTGGCATCCTTCACTAATGCCACTTGATTTGACTCCTAGGCATCTTTCACTAATGCCCTTGATACGAACGCTTGGCACCTTTCACTAATGCATTCGTCTTGACTCCTTTAGCATTCTTCACTAATGCTTTTGACACGGACGTTAAGCACCTTTCACTAATGCTTTCGTCTTGACTCTTTCGGCATCCTTCACTAATGCCTTCGACACAACACTTCTATGGAGGAAGAAAGAACTATCAACAAGAGAACCTCAGTAGTCTTGATGATGACGAAGTATGGCAACTCATGGACTTGAGCTTGCTTGACTTCAAGAAGTGGTGATCTCGCCTTTAAGAGGAACCTAGAGAATCACACAAAAACAAAAGACAAACTACATGGAAAGATCCCTTAGGATCAATGGTTAGAGAGTTACAATACTTGGGGAAAGTATGTGTGAGAGTGGCAAACCAAAAGGAAGAAATTGCTCACTATTTATAGAGGAGAAACACTTACTGTTCTACGGATCCCACCTTCAAGGGATCCGTCTAGTGTAATGCTAGGGATCCGTGGGACGCTCCTCTTTGCCCATGGGTATTTTGGTCATTGGTCATGGGCTATGGGTTTATCCATGGGTATTTCTTTAGATACAATGTACCTAATGGGTGCAATGCATCTAGTCAAATGGGTATTGGTCAATACCATGGGTTGTAGTTTTTACCCATTTATAATACACTAGCAGGGTACCCGCGCGATGCGGCGGCGGGTACCCTGTGACTATATTTTATTGGAATGTGATGTAATGCGACCATACTTTTTTTTAACAATTAATTTACAAATAAAAATAACTTTAGTTAAGACAGTAGTATAATTTCATCTCTTGTTAACCGAAGCTACCACAAACAAAAATCTTGATTTTTTCCTTCAGTACAATCACCTTTAGATTATTGGACCTTAAGAAATGTTTCGCCTAACATTTAGCTAATTTGGATAAGTCCAAATTATAACTAAACTACATTGCTCAATTTAATGACCCTACCAACACAAATATATAACTCCTGCGACCTACAACCGACCTTTTAGACACAGTAAAACGACTAACATATTATTATTTTTCATTTTTTACAACTTTTTAACAACAAAAAATAAAATTCATTAATAATAAACCACATTACATAATAACCCAAAATACCATTCCTCATACCAAAATTATTTAAAACATTATGTATCGAAAACAAATTTTGGATATCATTTTGTTGCAAGTCCAAATGACATTTTCATATGATAAAGCCCAGTTATTTGATCCATCAGCCCAATATTCGGATAAAGTGTCTAAAACAATATGATAGAAAGTCCAATTATCCAGGCCTAATATCACGCTATTAAAATCTTCATACCCTAAATTTTTCATTTCATTAACCCGATCAAACACACACACATAATCACGCCTCCACCTAATATTTCTCATCTTCATCAAACCGCATCTCTTTCATCCCTCCAAACAAAAAAAACACAGTAATCATCCTGGCATCCACCATCTCCATATCACAATATACCCACAAACCAAAACCCACATGCTATGACCCATACACCTTTAATTTTGTGTTTCTTTAAAAATGACTTTTTTTTTTTTTAATAATACAAATGGTTGTTTTTTTTGTATGTAACATGTGACCAAGTGTGTATGATGGTCGAGTAAGACCCTTCTGGCCAACGACCTTCGCGGACCGATATCTCCGCAACAAGGCTGACCGACAGTGATTTGGACGACTGAGTCGGTCGACCTTGTTATTGCGCCCAGCCTAATGGCTTTATTTTTAAGTGATTGGCTTAGTAGTTTGATTAGATTGTACATTATGGTTAAATAGTTGTATTTTTTAGTGAAGGGGTAAATTAAATTGTGTATTAATTGTATGTGTTGAATAGTGTTTTTTTAGTTTTAGTTGTGCTTTAAATACTTGTAAATGATGCTTTGTAATTTGTATTTGCTTAAAATTCTATATAAGGAAATCTTAAAATAATTAATATGAGGGAAGTTCATCCCTCTATTATAAGATAGTTAGATTAGATACTAGTTATGTATATATTTGCCCAATATGTAAACACTAGTTGTTGTACATATGTGTTACTAAATCATAAAATCACTTATACTTGTTTTAGTGTTTTATGTGAAAACGTAAGTGTGTTAGAAAACTATTGGCTCAAACCATTTACGTATTTTATTTGTTTCGTTAAAATGATTTTACGTTTGTTATCGACAAAACATTAGAAGATCGTAAAATATAAATAAACATTTTTACGGCTTATTTGTATTAACATAACACTCCTCAAAACTACCTAGTATCTCACAAGTATACTTACAATCTAACTCACAAACTTACATCTATCCCAAACATAAATCGTCCACAGTGGTACCAAAGGGAAAGAAAAGAAAAACGTTGCAAGACAAGGGAACAGGAAAGGTTTGGAGATCAACTTGGGTTATAAGAATAACAAGGGGTTCTTGTAGTAGTCTTACTCATCTCGTTTTCATCCCCACTCGTTTGAGTGAAGTAAGTTCATTTTCATCTCGCTCAAATTGTTCCTCTCGTTTATATTTGACATCATACGTTCCTATATCACACGTCTAGAAGTGTTTTAAAACTAAGTTTTACACAAATAAAATTTCAAAACTAGTAGCTAGTTATGTTTGTTAAACTCGTTATCACTTTCAAAAACATATGTCACGTTTTATGAGAACTAGGTGATCTAAAATGCTCGTTACACTTTCATGAAGTCGTATAAAATGAACTACATATTACTGGATACATAGATAACATTACAACACTCAATATCGACTCTAGAAACCTTCTAACCCCCCCCCCCCCCCCATTCCCTCGTTAACACTAAAACTAAATAAAAACCCGATTGGGCCTTAAGGCCCAACACACGAAAACCAAGGCCCATTTCCCCTTTTTACCCGGCCCAACGATTAGAAGAATAAGATATAAGCTAGGATTAAGCTAAAAATAAGCTTTAGTAAAAATAAAATGAACTTGTGAATTAAAAATGTATTTTTGGACTTCGCTTGCAAAACGTGGGGTGGTAGGGTCTAAAATGTAAGGTTTTGGAAAGTTAAAGGGGTGCTTTTATACGTGAAAAGTCCATGCATGAAAAGTCTAGGGTGTGTTGGGTAATATTCGAAAGTTAAGGGTCTCTTTTGTACGTGCATGTGTACGCATGGAAAGTCCAAGGGTCAATGTTGTTATTATGCCAAACTAGTTTAAAAAGGAAATATAAACTTTTGTGTCAAAATGTGAACTTTGAAAGTTAAGGGACCAAAGGCGTAAAGACTAAATTTTGACATGTTTTATAAAAACAGTTTTTCCCAAGGACCAAAACTGTTATTTCTGAAAACTAGGAGTATAAGGTATTTTTGGGTAGAAGATGTCATTTTCCCATAGTTGAGGGACTAAACTCGTACTTTTTGAAACTTAAGGGTAACAAGTGTAAATTCGAGAAAAAGTTTAGAAAACTTATAAACTTATCACAACTCCGTAAAAATGAATGTTGACAACTTAAAGTGTATAATGAGTGTTTTTACTTCGATAATTCATTTAACTTATATATATATATATATATATATATATATATATATATATATATATATATATATATATATATATATATATATATATATATATAGAATGAGGTTCAAGTGAGATAGTGGTTAAAGTAAGTTAGTGTAGGAAGCCATAGTATATATATATAATTATAAAAAGAGGAAAGTACCAAAAAGTGCCAAAATCTTTTTGGTAGTCCTCTTTGTGGTCAAATTTTCACTCAATCTCCAAAATGGTCATGCGCAACCACTCGACTCCGCAACTCCACCCAAAATGTGACACGTGTCCCAACTACCAATACACAAGATAACCTCTCTTATTGCGCAACCGCCGGCTACTCAACCGGCGGCTTGCGCAACCGGCGGCCACGATGTGACATAAAGGTACGTTGTACTTTTTGTTTTTTGTACTTTTTTAAAAATTAATTTTTTTAAAAAAAAACGTAATTAATAAAAAAAACGTAAAAATAAATAAATAAATAATTTTTTTTTTTTTTAAAAACGTGATTCTTTTTTAAAAATTTTAAAATTTTTAAAAAATAACGTAATTTTTTTTTTTTTTAAAACGTAATTTTTTTTTTAAAAAAAAACGTAAATTTTTTTTTTAAAAAAACGTAATTTTTTTTTAAAAAAAAAAAAACGTAATTTTTTTTTAATTTTTTTTTTAAATTTTAAAATTTTTTTTTTAAGAAAACGTAAATTTAATTTTATAAAAAAAACATAAATTTTTTTTTTAAATTTTTTTAATTTTTTTTAATCTCACATTGGCGCTACAGTAGTTTTGTACTTCTTTTTTTTTTTTTTTTTTTACTTTTTGTACTTTTTCACGTGGATAAATGCAAGTCGAGTAAAAGTAGGTTGAGTAGCCGTCGGTTGCGCAATTTTGGTGGTTATTTAGGTAGAATAAAAAGTAAAAAGTGTACTTTCCTTATGACACGTGTCACATTTTGGGTGGAGCTGCGGAGTCGAGTGGCTGCGCATGACCATTTTGGAGATTAAGTGAAAAATTGACCACAAAGGGGACTACCAAAAAGATTTTGGCACTTTTTGGTACTTTCCTCTTATAAAAATATAATTATATAAAAACCGTAATTCGATAATAACGCACCTTGATTATAAACGAACTAAAACACTCAATAACATCGTTATGTTCACAAAACAACAACGGGGAACATTTCACTTATGCGTAAGTGAGAACTTTTGATAAATATCAAACTAAGTCGATGTAGCACGTAAGTCGAACTTAAAACACTAAGCACGCACAACGCTCTATTGAATTGGATAATTCAATGATCTATTGAATAAGTATATTCAATGCTCTATGATTTTGGTCGCGAACCAAAGGTTTATCATATTCTGAGACTTGTCATCTCATTCTTAGGTTTCAGTTTGGAGCCTCCGCTACATCGTGCTTGATCATATTGTGCTTGTTCATTTTCATTAAGGTGAGTTCATAGCCTCGCTTTTATTTGCAAACCCCACGAGGGAGATAAATGCTCTAAACTAGAACACAAGGTTTTTTATAAATGTTCGCTACTTGATTATTGGAATTGCCTAAGTATTTAGCCATAAGTCCCATGTATCATGAACCATTAGTCACTGCGAGTGAACGTAGATATCGTGAATAGTACTATGGGGAGTAACGACCCCATCTTGGTTATAGAAAATAACCGGGGCGCACCATATTTGAATTGCATTAGGTAATTGGCTATTACCTCCTTTGGGGCAAACTATTACGTACACCAGTAATTCGGTGTATGCAGTTGAGTCTTGGTTGCATGAGCTTAGTGCATAATAATCTGTGATTTTCTTTTTGATATATTGTTAGTTTACAATTATCATGTTCATGTTCTTGTGTTCAACTTTACATTAAACCTATGAATTTCACTCAACATTTTTGTTGACCTTTTTAAGCATGTTATCTCAGGTAATCAATGAAGATTATGTTCAAGGCACGGAGCGGGCATATCAAGACCTTTTCTTGTGGTGTAAAACATAAAGTTGTCAATTCTTACAAACTCATGCTCAGTATTTTGGGGAAACATTTGAAACAATTATGAATATTTTGTAACAAACAATGAGTTTTCAATGAATGATAACTACTTTTCTTAAAAACGTCTATTTCGAGTCGTTTTCTATGATTATTGACTGTGATCCCCATCCAAGTAACACCCCGATTAGTCTTCCGCTGTCATTATGATCTTGGGGGTGTTACACAATAGGAGATGGAAATGCAACAACAAAAGCTCGAAATAAAGCGACAAATGTTGCTCATCCAGGAACAAAAACAATGACAAAAAGAAAACTCTTATATAATAGCCCTACTAAGCACTTGAGTGGATCCACCTCAATAGGGTGTTGCAGATGAAAGAGGCAATCAAGGCGAAGTTGAATTTACCATATTAGTTTACGTTTTTATTTTCGTACGTTCAAGTTTTTAATTATCAATGTAATGTTTTTAATTTATGAATAAAAGTTTAATTTAATATTTGATTAAGTTTTGTTAAAAAAATGGGTTTAGTGGTGATAAAGGTGATGACCATTAAAGCTGAAAGGTGATGATAGCGATGAAGTGGCGTTGACGTGGATGTGAGGATATAATGACTAGTCTAAGTATGACCTTGACCCGTGCAAGTTTCTGTTTAACAAAAGAGTAAATTGCAACAATCGTCTTTGTGGTGTAACCAAAATGTGGATTCAGTCCTTCGCATTTTAAAACTGCAACGATCGTCCTTATGGTAAAATTTGGGTTGCATATTCAGTCATTGGCTAAAGTTAAATTACCACAATGTCCTTGTCTTCAACCCGCTTAAATGGCAAGACAAAGGGGTTTTTTAGTCATTTAACTTTGGCCAGGGACTGGAATATGCAACCCAAAGTTCCCACAAGGACGGTCACTACACTTCTGAACGATTAATGACTGAATTTTCAAAATTCATGCCGAAATCAAAAAGTACCATGAAAGCTTAATTTAATAAAATATACGCCAAAGTCAAATAGTACATTGGGTGAGTAATGATAGTGACAACATGTCAATAGTCTAAGGGTGTTAAATAAGAGACTTATTTTTTCACAAACCAGTACATTAATGACATGTATGTTTATACATAAGTTTAAACATACATTTAGTCATCTTTATCTAGTACCAACAAACATACATTTAGTCATATGAATCATTATTCAATACGACTTACTCTTACTTTTTAAATTTTAGTTTTGGGTTGAAAGTATTAAGGTTGTTCCTAGCGGAGCCTCATTATCACCGTGAAAAGCACACTTTACGCACCACCCTTGCTGGTAGGGGTGTTATCGGGTCGGGTTATCGGGGTTATCGGGTCGGGTTGAGTCGGGTTATGATTTTTTAAAAAGTGACCCGCAACCCGACCCGATAAGTAATCGGGTTATCGGGTTCTGGTGTTATCGGGTCGGGTTAAGTCGGGTCGGGTTGAGTCGGGTTGTCGGGTTAAAACATCAATCACAGCAGCAGACATGTTATATAAATTCAAACTTCATTGACTAAGCATGCACCATATTATATACATTCAAACTTCATTGACTGAGCATCAACTACACCCAACTTGCAACATTTTATATACATTCAACATTGACTGAGCATGCTCCAACATTTTATATACATTCAACATTCAACTTGCAACATTTTATATACCCAACTTGCAACATTTTATATACATTCAACATTTACAGCAGATCAACATGTGCAACAGACCTCATGTAGCAGATCAACAGATTTGCATAAACTCAAATTCACTGACTGCATAAACTCATGTAGCAGATCAGACCTGTACTAGTTCAGCAGACCTGTAACAGATTCACCATAACATGTGCAGCAGATTCACCTATGCATCAGACCTGTAACAGATTCACCATAACTTGTGCAGCAGACTTGTAACAGATTCACCATAACCTGTAACATGTGCAGCAGATTCACCATAACATGTGCAGCATATTCACAGTTTCAACATAACAAGTTTCACCATAATTTAACCATCAAACAAGAATTTGTGTTGCAAAAAAATTTCACCATGACAGTTTCAAGTGTCAACCATAACAGTTGCAGACTTAAAAGATAAACAAGAATTAAAGTAACAATGTAAAATTCTAAAAGTAACAAAGTAACAAAAGTAGTAGACTTGCAGCATAGTTGCAGACTTGCACCAGACCAGAAACACCATAGTTGCAGACCAGAAGTTGTAACAAAGTTCAATCGTTCAAACTTGCACCTTCTTGCTCCATCAACTCTACATAAAGGAGCATTAAAATTATTTAGCGTTATATAATATGTATTGTATATAGTCAAATATATAAGATAAAAAGAGGTACCTTTTTTCTATTTTTGCAATTGTATCCATGTCTTCTTCTTTTTAGGATTTAAACTGACACGAAGCCAATCTTGAGCACAAACTAAGCATTCGATAGTTTTATCACCCAAAGAGCTCCGATATGAATCCAAAACTCGACCACTAGTGCTAAATACCAACTCCGAAGCCACTGTTGAGATTGGAATGGCCAACAAATCTCTAGCCATTAAAGAAAGAATTGGAAACCTAGGGCTATTTACTTTCCACCATAGCAAAATATCAAAATGCACGTTTTTATCAAAAGGTTCACAAAATTCACCATTGTACTTATCTAATTCACTATTTGATGAACTAGATGATTGCCCCGTTTTCATCTTACTTCTCAACATATCTCCATGATCGAGTTCGTTGCTAATATTAGTGGTCCTTGGCCTTTTTCCTAAGGTTGAACATGAAATAGAAATTTCATTTTCCTTTTGATGTACTCTTTTTTCTTTACCACAACCGATATGCCTTCCCTTCCGTAATGGTCATCCACAATTACATCCAAAAATTCATACTTGTTCATTGGATCAAGAATGAAAGCAAAGTACACCAACAAATTCATGTTTTCAACCTCACCATAATATTTTTCATATTTTGGCTTCATCGCCTTAGCAATGTCATAGAGATGTTTATCCGTAGGTGGTTCATCATGAATATCATAATCAAGTTGTGCTCTTAAAAGAGCACGAATTGAGGCTAATTCATTGACTAGTGTATGTGATGTCACATACTTAGTCCCGGAAATTCTCAAAGTAATATCATAAAAAGTTTTTAAAAAATGACACAACTTTTTAGCTTTAACCCAATCTTCCGATGTTGGAACCGAATGACCTTGGTTCACAATATGAAGCGCAAAATCCACATCTTCTAATTCATACCTAGCAAAAGCATCTTTATATTCATGAGCTACTTCTAACATATTATAAGTGGAGTTCCACCTAGTTGGACAATCAAGTACCAAACTCTTAGTTCTATCACATCTAGCACTTCGAGCACATTTATTAAACTTTTCAATCCTAGTACCCGACTTTTTAATCCATTTAACGGCACACCTAATGCTTTCAATTGAATTACCAACATGTTTTATGCCATCTTGCACTATAAGGTTGACAATATGAGCCGCACATCTAATATGAAGTCGTTCTCCTAATAACAAACAATCATGGTTTTTTTTCAAATATAAGCTTCATAAAACCAATAGCATTATCATTTGAGCTTGCATTATCAACTGAAATAGACAGTATATTATTGAAACCCCATTCATTCAAACAATTCTCAACTCCCTTTCCTATATCAATCTCCCGATGGCCATCAAGAAGACAAAAGTTCAAGTCTTTCTTGACCAAATTCCAATTATTATCTATAAAGTGGCCCGTAAGAGCCATATAACTCTTTTTTTTAATGGACGTCCAAGTGTCGGTAGTCAAACAAACCCTACCAATATTTTTCCTAAATATTTCACGAAGCTTGTTTTTCTCCTGTAAATACAGCCCTAAACACTCTTGTGTTATTACACCTCGACACGGAATATCAAATACAGGTTGGTTGATTCTTTGATAATCCCTAAAACCTGAATTCTCAACAAAGCTAAATGGGAGCTCATCGACAATTATCATGTGTGCTAATGCTTCCTTACTTTTTTTGATCAAACTTCCATGCCATCATCTTTTTTGCATCTCCACCCTTAAAAGTTATATTAGTTTGAGATGTACTTTGTTTTTCTAAGTAGGGTTTGCATGTCTCTAGATGATTTTTAAGATTTTTGTTACCATGCTTTCTAGAGTGGCACAAGTAAGTTTTGCCGCAATGTTTACACTTAGCTTTTTTATCAGTAGGTTGCTCACCTCTTTTAAGCTTTAGTTCTTCAAAATCATTCCATACAAGTGATGTTTTTTTGCGACCCTTTGGTTGTTCTACCTCGTCGTCCGTGTCACTGGTCTCACGTTCATCAACATCAACAGGGGTTTGTTGATTAACAGAGTTTGATTCTAACGTCATCTAATAACAATAAAATATAGGAAACATCAACAAAACAACAACAAGAAAACAACTAAAAAAATGATTGAAAACTGATCAACAAGAACAAGACAACAAAAAAAACCTTTTATTTGATTAATGATGATCTTGATCTTGTTCGGATGTTATAATGGATCGATGAAGTTTGTTCTGAGGTGATATCAAAAGATGAGGGAGGGAACTAGGTGTGTCATTAAGTTACAGAATGTAAAAAACTAGGAACCAAACGTTTGATGAGAAGTGGGGAAACCAAACGTTTAATAACTCATTGGATGTAAAAAAACTAATATATAAAAACTAATACATAAAAACCAAACGTACAGTAACTCATTGGGCCTATAAAACTAATATATAAAAAATGGAAAGTTGATTATCGGGTTGACCCGATAACCCGATAACATTATTTTTTTTAACCCTAACCCGACCCGATAACATTATTGGGTTATCGGGTTCGGGTCAAAACAACCCGACAAGATTTTTGACCCGATTAGACCCGACCCGATAAGGCCTTATCGGGTTCGGGTCGGGTTGACTCGACCCTACTGACACCCCTACTTGTTGACAGCCAAAATCTCACGCGTGAGGAACACAAAATAAGAAGATGAATGTTGAGGTGCTCACCGCATATGAAGTTGTGCAAGTGTGGTCCCCATGTGTTTTTATTAGTTATTATTTGGTTTGTGAGTGTGTATGGAGTATTTAGTGAGGTATGTTTGTATAAAAATGAGTTTTTAATGAAATATGAGATAATGGTGACTATTGAGGGTGAAAAGTGAGAAATAATAAGATGAGAAAGAAAACTGTTGTGACGCTGAGGTGAAAGGTAAAGTGATGTGACTGCTAAGAGTAACACTACCTACGTCCCATAATAATTGTCAACTATAATTTTTTAAGTCTTTTTTATTCAACTTTGACTATAAATATTTTTATTTGTGTAATGTAATATTTGATGAAAAATATATGAATAAATTGGGTTTTAAATGTATGTTCATTTGGTACAATTTTTATCAAGTATTATATAACACAAATAAAAATATTAATGGTTAAAGTTGAATAAGAAATACTAAAAAAATCAAAATGGACAATTATTATGAGATTGAGGGAGTGTTGGGCGAAAAATGATTTGATGATTACAAAACAACAAGGGCTTAATGTGACTGCTTTAGTAATTTATATATGGAAGAATTAAAGAAATTAAAGCTGGAATATCTCCTTAATAATAAAAGATTTAGAAGATTTGTTATATCTTCTTAGAAGTTAGCTTTTTGTGTAAGCTATGTTTTATTGTAAACCCTCTATATAAAGTGTGGAAAACTAGAAGGAGGGGTTGAATAGTTTTGCCGATTTTAAGTTAGTTTCAAAAACTTTAGATTCGATGTAATGTGAAATCGTGTGGATAGAGAGAAACTATAGATCTATAAGTAATGCAAGTAAAGAAAACAAGTAAAGTAAAGGATAGAACCGATTTATAGTGGTTTGGCTACAAGGACACCTTCCTTGCCCTACTCCACTCCCCGAGTCACCTACTCGAGAGTTCAAGCACTATGTCAACAAACTCCTTCAACTCGGCGGAGAAGCCTTCACAATGTCGCTTACACTTTTTCCGGTACAAAGCTAAATACCGAGTCCTTAACACGGAGGACCAAACCAACAGTACTATAATACAACAAATATGTGAAATATGAAATACAAGATCTTTGCTACAGAAATCGTGTGGAGGTACAAATCAATCAAGGACCCCTTGCTTGGATGACTTGTAGAATGCTCGTGATCTCACCTTAGAGAAGGACCTATATGAGAATCACAACAAAAGAAATAAGAATACTATCTAGATCAAGAGATCTTAGGTTAGAAGAATGTAAGAATGTATGAGAGAGTTTTAAGAAGAGGGGTGAGTTACAATGAAGAAATGGCTCTCTATTTAGGCAATTTCTTGCTACTGTTGCACGGATCTCTTGCCTGAGGGATCCGTCTAGTGTGATCAGAGGGATCCGTGAGACGCTCCTGTTTGCCCATGGGTTATGGGTCATGGGTCCTAGACTTTGGACCATGAGTATCTAAGTAGATACAATGTATCTAAAAGATGCAATGCATCTAGTCAATGGGTTATGGATATGCTCCATGGGTTGTGGTTTTTACCCATCCTAATAAACTATTACAATAAATGAATTATTACAACAATTTATATTAAATGACTATATATGTAGATGGTTTGCAAAAATAACATGTATCATTATAATTTTACTTATGATAACATTATATCTGTTATCAACAAAACACAAAGAGATCGCTAAATGTAAATAAACGTTTTTACGGTTTATTTTTATTAACAATCTCCCCCTTTTTGTTGATGACAAAACATAATGTTATGATGAGTAAAACTTAAGATTAGATGTATGTCTTGAAAGCATAAGTATTACTTCTTCTCCCCCTTTTTGTCGAAACAAAAAGTGACCCTAATGAAGAAATAAAGTGTGGAAAAATAGTCCACGTATCTCTAACTCCCCCTTGACGGTAGCTCCCCCTAGAATAGGGCATCAAGTGAGAAAATATAAAACCTACAAAGAAAAAGTTAGTAGTAACATGCAATATAATCTTGTGATTGACGAGAAATAAGGTGGAGAACCAAGGTATGTAAACAAATCCTTGTAATAAAATAACAAAGTGTAGTGGTATATATGCCACATACAAACATGTAAAACTAAGAACAAGGTTTGTTCTTGAAAATGACTCAAAAGAATAACTAGAGAAAATAGTAATATTATTCCTTCCATGCTTGCATAAGGTTATTGATGGAGGTTTTGGTGAGTGATGATGTTGATGCGATCAAGGATGTGGTTAAGTATGAATCGCATCTCTTCCCTAATTTCTATTGCAAGTTCCCTAGTGGATTGGCAATGTTCACAATGTAAATGATGTTTGTTTTGTGGGATGCGGAAGATGTGGTGGAAAAGTTGGAAAATATGGATCAAGATGGTCAAAGAAGTTAATTCTGGTGTTATTTTGGTGAATGTGCATATGGATGTTGCAAGATTATGATAATACTGGTCAAGTTCAAGTTAAGTCTGGTCAAAGAAGTTAATTCTGGTACCAGTATTAAGATTGGTACGTTAATACTGGTAGGCTTTTTAGTTAATTTTGGCAGCATGGTTTGTTAATTCTGGTCGCCCGAAGTTAATTCTAGTATTGATTATATTGACGACACACATGTTTGGATCCCGAATGATGATGACTATTTATGAATTATATTTGGTGCAATGGCTTTTTAATCAATTATGTGACAAGTGTATCCTTGGTGTTCGTAGAATCGCCGAAGTGAGGCAACGATACAGATAAGGAATACGGTAGATCACCGGCTGAGGCAACAGTCACATAAGAGAGGATGATGTCATTGCACTTAGATATATTTCATTGATTATTTGAAGATGTGATTACGAAGAAAGGCTTTTATCACCTATTTGATGAAGAAGTGGAGTTTCTTGGATGCGTGTTTTATTATACCTTTTTGTAGGAGGTAACTTGTTCCTACGTTCATGTTGTGGCTAAGACTTGGTAAATCTAGCAAGTAGAGTTTGCTATCACTTAAAGGAGTTACGTTGTAGTGCTCAGTGTCTCATTAAAGATGAGGATTTTATAAAGAGATTGAGGTCTACTCATATACCATCAGGTATGAGTTCATAGTCACGTGGTTAGTACAAGACATAAGACGCGAGTTTGGGATGTTCTACTTCAGCATCAAGTTGGTAATACTTAGTTTTCTTCATCAGTAATTACTACTGTTGATGCATAATCTGGCGCGGGCAGGATTCAACGACTCTCCTTGGCCGTTAGTCGTCTTCTCGAGCCCTAGTAGACCTGTCAACAAAGAGAACCCGTTAGGAGTGGACCCGAGGCCGTAGCCCCGGGGTCCACCTCCGACGGTCAAGTTAGTATGCGCTGTGGCATAGCAAAAGATGTTAGGTTTAGAGATAACCTGCGTGTGTATATATAGGCATGGATTAGGGTTTAGGTGTAGAGTGGGCCGCTGATGCCGGGCCTGACCCATTCCTGGCCCAGTCCGGACCATACGTCAACAAGCCCCCCAAGTCTAGTATGAGATAGCACATGGCTATGTTATGCTAGACTTAAGTTCTGATGGCCGCGTAGGTGAAAGTGGAACCCGTATGCTGCATCCTGGGTAAGGGCGTACCTTTTGTACCAGTAGCGACGTAGCATGGTGCGACAGAAGACGTGCTTCTGTAACAGAAGTGTGCGCTGTGCGCGACAAAGAGGTGCGACAGAAGACGTGCTTCTGCGCATAAGTGTGACAAACACTGATCAGTGCGCGACAAAATGTGCGCTGTGCGCGAGTCTTTACAACCAACAGAGGACGTCTCCCCTGCGGCATGTTGGTGCGAATACTCAAATTCGTCTTCGATCTGCTTCCAAATATACCTGCGTACGGAAACAATGGTAGGATGTACCCTGGTAGCCCCCCAAGTTTGATGGTGCTACTCGTGTAGGAGCATTAAACTTATATATGCCTGCGTAAAACACTTAATGCAAACATTAAAAGCATATGCCGTGAATCGCAGCATATAAAACTTAATAAATTAAAACAATAGACAGCGCATAGCATGAATAATAGAGTGCGCATAGCATAAAAAATATATATATACAACCTATCGTGAGGTTTTACAAACTACATAAACAATTGTTTGTATAAAATAAAACCTATCGTGAGATTTTGTTTATTTTTTAATGTACATATAAAAAACTCGGATGGGTGTACCGTGACCGCGACTGATAGACGCAGATGGATTTATCTTAACCGCATAGACTCGATCGTTTCTGGATGATCGCAGATGTTTATACCAAGGCTTTTGGTCCAGTGCGCATCATGGCGATTGACTAGCATCGTGGTTTTCGCGCGTACGCGTCTCTGCGAAGATGTCTGAACGCACGGTCTTACGCGGGTAGATTTATCGCGACTGCGCTATTCGAGCGCGAACAGGCGTACCAATCGTAAAAATAGTATCTGCGCGAATTTATCGCGGCTAAAAGATAAAATAGCTCCGATCGTGCGGATATTTGCTTAGATCCGATCGTGCGGATTAAAAGATAAAATAGATCCGATCGTGCGGATGATTTAAAATAGGTCCGATCGTGCGGACTGTTTCGTTTATATACGATTTATCATGTAAACCAAACGTGTTTAATTTAAAGTAAGCCAATAATAAAGAGACTTTATTTAAGTGATTTGATTACATAAACCAAACGTAATAATGAGAAACTATGTTTACGTACCATAGTTTTTTGGCTATCTCACGTTTACAACCAAACGTAATAATGAGAATTTAAATTACGTACCATGTAGGAGCATTAAATTACATCTACGAACCATAATTCCGAAAAAGAATCTTTGGTTTGTGGGTACTAACTTCATTCGTATGGTTTTAGAGTTTACCGACATAAGCAATATCTGCTTTTCGGTAATATGAGAACACGAAACTTGTTTATTCGTGGTCCCACTGATGGCGCCAACTTGTTTATTCGTGGTCCCACTGATGGCGCCATCTACATGCATAACTTGAGGGGAAGTATTATTCAAGGTGCAAGACCCCTATTTGATGATTTCAAAAAGGGGAAGTTAGGGGTTTTTGGGATCAGGTGACATGTTCAAGAAGATCTTAGTTCAAGGGGAAGCATTGAAGATAGTTTTGTAATATCAAATATGGGAAGATTGTTGGGCGAAAAATGATTTGATGATTACAAAACAACAAGGGCTTAATGTGACAGCTTTAGTAATTCATATATGGAAGAATTAAAGAAATTAAAGCTGGAATATCTCCTTAATAATAAAAGATTTAGAAGATTTGTTATTATCTTCTTAGAAGTTAGCTTTTTGTGTAAGTCACGTTTTATTGTAAACCCTCTATATAAAGGGTGTTCGTCATTAGTTTTTTTATCAAGAAAAGCAAGATGTAAACCACCAAAGTGTGTGTGTGTGTTCCTAGGCGTAGGTCTTGTAAACGTCTAGGGTTTGAGTTGGTTTGTTAGTTTATGGTTAATAGAGAAAACCTTGTTGAGTAACATTGATATTTTTACTCATTATTTCGCTGTGCAAATCAATGTTATGATATCCTAGATGGGCTTAAATAGGACTTACAGGGAGTATAAGTTAAAAGAAATATAAAGTTATAAAGTTAAGACGTATCTTATATTCTAAAAATTGGAAGAAAAAACCAAATCGCCCCCTTGTTTTTTTGGTTGCCATTGCTTTCACTTAAAGTCTAAAATAAAAGCATTTCATTGAAGTGACCATCCTCAAAGGTGTCTACATACCTTAAATACATAATAAATGAGTCATTTATTTATTCGATCTACTTGCAAAAAGTCTACATACCTCAAGTATGGTTTGTTTTCCTCAAGAAAAAGTTCAAACATGTATTTCCAATTAAACTTTAACTAGTTATATTTCCCGTGCATGTACGAGGCTTTGACAATAAATTTACTTAAATGTGTTTTGATATAAGTCACAATATATCTAACTTTTAACTATTTGTTCATACAAGTTGTATATCATCTAATTTAATTATACAATTAGTTAAGAATGTAAAATTTTATTTTCGCTAGTAAAGCATGTCCGGATGTATATACGGAGTTGTTAAATAAGTTTTTTCTTGAACATTATATAAAATATTTTATACTCGTAATTATAATAACCGTGCATACTTGAGTTTTTACATAAATGTGTAATGTGACCGGACCCTCATGTACCCTTTTAGCCACTAGGGACACCAAGTAAACAAAGTCGCAATTAAAATGATTGGTAGTTCATTGTGATTGTCTTTTGCTCCTATTGGGGATATTGTTCGAGTATATGAACACAAAAATGTCGTGTCCTTTGTTATAAGCTTTCAAGTCTCGTTTCAATATGCATACGAAAACTTTTTTTTTCCTAAAGCAATCTAATATATTACATATTTAAAGTTCACGTACTTAAAGGGGTTCTTTTTTAATGACTTGATTGGTCCTCATGATTGGTTTTGCTCATGGTTTGCAAGTTCTTTGGCACTTTCGTCAATGCTTATTTCAACGTACTTGTTGTCGTATTGAGCTCAAACAACAAACAAATTTTATAGTGTCATACAATGACAACCTCAACAAATTAGCAAACATCATGTCAATTTTTTATTTTCAAAAGGAGTTGTTGAAAATCGTTAAAAACATATGAGTACGCGATGTGTACATGTGTTATTTACTAAATTGTTTAAGAGAAAAAGGGTTTGCGTACACATGAAAAAAAAATGGAAATACTTTAGTTCAAACATTGAACGGTGAATTAAAATTAATAGGTTTTTGTTTAGCGGGTGAATGTATTAGATTTATCATGCTTACGTAAAATTGAAAGAACTCACAATCTTACTTTTGGGTAAGGCAAATAATATCCTCGTGGTTTCTATTTTTTTGAAAAATGTCCATTAAAGCTATTATTTGCGAAAAATATCCATGTAGTTTATACTTTGTTGCGATTAATCTTTTTTGGCTAATGATCGTTACAAACCCCATTAGTCAAAGTAAAAGGCCATGTGAAATGACTAATTTACTCTCGTCTTCTTCCCACATTTACTTTCTTTTGAATGTCCAATCATTTTGTAATCCCACCACCACCCTCTACCACCACCATCAAATCCCTTTTTTCCAAAGGTGTTGATGAATGTGAGATGATACGTAATCTCCATGAGGGCCAACGGAGAGACATTATGTATCATCTTTGCTGACTTAGTTTGACATCATTTATTTGTATCAGTTGTCCTTGTATAGTTTTTAATTTATTTAGTCATTAATTTCTACCAATTGCCTTTGTATACTTTTTTTTTTCTTTAGCGCATCTGAAAATGTATATAAAGCTTAGGGGTTGTTTACTTACCACTTATTCAGTGAGCCCAAACTCTTGTTTCATCTTAACGGGAAGGTCTACAAAGAATCATCTCTCTTCATTGAGAGGCTAATATAGATCTCATTCCAAACCACTTAATTTAAGAAACAACCCCTTAATATGGTGTCTATTTGCTATGCAACATACATACCAACCATTTTTAGCTAGCTAGTGATCGATCAAGAAAGTGAATTCTTATAAGTAGAAATATAATTTCGATTTTTAAAATGGCAACATCTAGCAGTAGCTGGAGACAACATGAAACAAATGATAAAAAACTAATCGAAGTGGTGTTTTCTTGGTCAGTCAAAAATGTTTTCAACCAAAATCTTTACAATGTTAGCAAATAAATACACTCAATTTCACTTTAATATATTTTCGGAATTTATGGTTCATCGAGGACAACTTCACAGTTGATAAATGCGTAAAAGATTCACTTTACGTTTTCTTCTAAATTTAATATTGGAACTTTTGAGAGTTTAGTAAGTTTTCTAAGTGCCCCGCATTAGTTCATGACCAAACTAAAAGTGGAAATATATGTATGAGCATATGCACTAAATCACTTCAAAGTTTAGATGGCTTAACGGTGTTAAGTTTTCATTTTGTTGCAAATGAAGGCATAATGTACAAGTGGTTAATGAAGTAACGTTCTGTACAACAAGGAAGTCATGAGGTACTAGCTTTGTGAGAAGCAAAACGTTGTGTATACATAAGAAATACTCACATAAAAATTTAGGAATGTGGACTGCTTTGGATAGCAATTCTAGTTCCATCCACCAACCCTCAACCCCTACTTTTTAGGCATGATTAAGATTATCTTAACTTCTTTGATGTGGTGATTTTAACACAGCATATATTAAGATGGTTATTGCCATTTCTAAAAAAAGAGATTTAGACAAACGAAACATACACAACATGAACGCATATTTCTATCTAGTGCCATTGTGTTCATGTTTTTACACCTTGCCATCTCAGGTATTCTGCTTCACCAACGACATTGTGATGGGTTCGTACGCTGACCGAAATCAACACGAGTCTGCATTAATCAATGAGGTTTACGTATGGACGCTCACATCGTATAGAACACGTATAAATCCTTTAAGGACAGGGAACCTCTTCTCACGCTAGACTCTTTAAACGGGTTTCTTCGTGTTTTGTAAAGAAGAAAGCAAGGCTGATGGACTTACTCCTCTTATAACATTGTAGTGCACCCTAATTGGTTACATCCTCAGTTACTTGTATGGTCTTTATGGTTTGTAGTCAAAGTATATGTTTGTAAGTTATCTCATCTGTTATGTTTCTACAACACATGAGTATGTTAAGAATGACACTTAAACATATACAATTTATTATTCAACACTTATGAACATGTGACGAAAATACTAGAAATATTTCCATCAACAACTTATTACACCAAGTCGTTAATCAAGCCACTACTTAACGAAACGCATTATGAGTTAATGTCTAAAACGAAAAGTATCTTTAGTGCACCTACTCGTGGGGATCATCAGTGACCCGGCATATTTTAAAATCACTAAAAGTTACATGTATAGCGTATCTTTAGAAAGAAAAAAAAACAGAAGTGGGTATAAGGAAGGGTCTTACAAGCCCAAGGTGGGTTATCTGATCGCATTGAAAAGTGAAAAACTACGTTATATCAATGTGACAATCATGTAATTGGTTATGTCCAAAAGGTCAACGATGACGATTCTGATACAATCAAAGTTCTATCCTTCAACGGACATTTTAGATGGATTTCTTTATCAAACTGTTTTCTCCTAAAAATCCCAAAATAGAGGTGCGTTCAATTTAAAGAAAAAAAAGGATTTGATGGTGGTGGTTGTATGGTGGTGGGATTACAAAATGATTGGACATTCAAAAGAAAGTAATTGTGGGAAGAAGACGAGGGTAAATTAGTCATTTCACATGGCCTTTGACTTTGACTAACGGAGATTTGTAACGATCGTTAGACAAAAGAGATTATTCGCAACAAAGTAGAAAGCACAGGGACATGTTTCACAATTAATAATTTTGAGAAACATTTTTCGCGAAAATGAAAAAACACAAAGACATTATTTGCAGTTTACCCTTTACTTTTTCAGCTTATTAGCTTATCAACTTGAGCTTGTTACCTAAAATATGTCATATGCTTAACTTGACAAGACTCATGAGCCAAAAAGAAATACTTTTATGACTTTTATTATATTTAAATAATTTGATAAGGTAAATAAATAAGCTAACACAAATTTCACTATGTTCTTGAGTATCACTAAAAGAAGAAAAGTAAACGAAATTCAGTAAAACAAAACATGTTGTGTTATCAAGTATCACTTAATTTAAAGAAGAAAAAAAAAAGTAATTTGGTTTTAAAAAAAATTAAACTTAAAATATCTAATTCCAATTTATTTACTTTGATTTTGCTAAAGAAAACTTTAGAAGCGAGCAAAAGTGTTTGGTAAGTTAAACCCAAAACATAAGAGCACTAGGTGTCACGACAAGGCTTAGCCTTTTCGTCGTGTCACCTTAGCGCCACATCAGCATCCCACTTTTCCACAACTAACTACAACAAACCCCCTCCTCACTTATAACAAACATCAACCTCTTCATTTGGTGCTCACCACTACCACTTTATTTTTTTTATTCAATTTTTATTTCCAAATAAACTAAATTCATTTCATTCAAATTAAAAATACAATACATAACACAATAATGATAAAAAAAACACGATACGGGAAAAAAACAACACGAGTAAAAAAAAATACAACACATACTAATGGATTTAATCTTCGACATCCCACTTCGGGCAATTTTTCAAAATCTCCCAAACGTGAACATACTTGAACTTCTTTCCACCAAATTGTTGCTGAAAGTTTAGTTTCGCATTTTCGAGATGAGTGTGGTCATTTTGAGCACTTCGACGCTGCAACTTTTTGTAAATTGCGTTGAATTTTTTGCAATCGACGTTAATCCTCGTCCATTTACCCGTGATTGAATTTTTTGTACGATGGTCATCGGTTGTCTGATTATTGAACATATGCATAACGTCGTTCCAAAAAATATTTTCGGAACGGTTATTTTCCATATCTATAGCTTGCGAAATTTCTATCCAAATTTGCGCAAGCAAGATTTCTTCAGACTTGTTCCACTTCAGAAAAGTTGCCGGAAACCAGCTTTCCAACTCCAAATCACTTGCCGGAAACCAGCTTTCCAACTCTACCAGAGTTTGAAGTTTACTCAACACCACCGAAAAATGTCTTCCCGGTGGGTTTTGAAAACATCCCATACTTCCCAATTGTTCCAACTCCACCTGTGAACAGTCCACAGGTACAGGTGGATCTTCAAAACCACCCCAGCGGGTTAAGTGAGGCTTCCCTCCGGCAACTAGAACAAGATGAAGAAAACGGTAGGGAGATTATGGAAGAGAAGGCACGTGAAGATGCTGCTCGCCGTGAGCAAAAAGCACGGGAAGCTCAGTACCTCCAAGACAACTATTTCGACACAATGGAGCGTCGGCTCTTTAATGGGAAGTTTGATTCCCCTTCAAGTTCTGAGGGTTGGATCTCAGATGATTCGTTTTTTTTAAGTTTTAGTAGTTTTATTATGTATTTCATGTTTTTATGTTGTTTTTATTAGGGAGATTCAGTAGTTTTTTTATGTTTAAGCGTATTATGTATTTCATGTTTTTAGTTAATTGTTCAAGTTTCAGTTTAAAGGTTTCATCATTATGCGTTTATGTTTGCATTTTTTTTCCTCCACGAACCTTTCAATCTATGCAAAAAAACACTTCACCTTATTAAAAACCTCCACAAATATCATTTTATATACAAAAAAAAAGAGAAAAAAAAAAAAAGAAAACAAAGTACAAGCTTTCAGCTCGTCGTGCAGACGACGAGCCTTCCCACGGCGGAGGACAGCGAGGGGGGGCGGTGTCAAAAAACTCCACGGCGAGCTACCAAGGTGGACGACAAGCCCCACGGCGAAGCCACACCGTGTGCTCTAAGTGTTGGTAAAAAGCAATCAGCCGACCCGGAAGAGAAAAATTGAAGTTTGACAATAGACAATTGACCAATTACGAAAGAAACACATACACAGACCAGATCTAACTTAGATCAAACGGCCCACAATCACTTTCAACTCCCAAACACCCCCCAACACAAATCACAACCCTTTTCACACACTCACACACACGGGCGCCAAAAACCTCCAAACACACTCAATCATCACCATAAATAAAAATTAGTTAATTTTTTTTTTTATAAAAATTAAATTAGCACACACACATATAGAGTGTGTTTGTTTTATTTAATTTTATAGAAGACTGATTGATTAATTGATTGATGGCGCTGGAGAATATAGTGAAGGAAGCATTGAACGCACTGTATCATCATCCAGACGACGCCGTTCGCTCTCAAGCCGATCACTGGCTTCAAAACTTTCAACGCACTCTCGATGCTTGGCAGGCTAGTTTTTTTTATTATTATTCACTTACTTTATTAATTAATCTTTTACTTCTATATTGATTTAGTTAATTGTTAAAGGAATTATGGAGTATATAATCAACTAATAGAGTGCCATAGGGATTTAATTAGAATTTCATGAATTTGGAACCGAATACAAATTATTAGTATCTTCTGTCACTTGCGGCGATCAAGTAATGATGATGATTGCGATTAGTACACGAATGAACCTAGTTTACTTGCATCACCTGTGTGATGGAGGGTGTGGAGCATTGCGGAAACGTTGATACGTAGAGGAAATTTTTTAATGGCCTTGTATTTCTCTAAGTATTTCCTTTAGTAAATTAGTAATTAGATGAGTTACATGCCGGCCCAAAAGTTGTAGAGAGAGGGGTGGGGCAAAAGAATCCCAAGTTTCTAACCGCTGCAAACATTATCACGTGTCCACTTATGCGTTAGTTTGGCATATACAGATTTTTTGGCTTGGTTATGCACTTACTATCTTAGGAAAGGGTCAGTCGGCACACAAAAAGGGTGCATGAGGTCAGGGTTTCCCCGCTGATTTAAACCTTTTGGAGACTTTTTTTTTTTTTGGTTACGCTGCAAAGATTACCACTTATGCATACCTGGCGTCTATGCACATACGTCTGCCAGTTCTATACCTTTGCGACTAAGTTAATTCTTAATTGAGTAGTTCCCTCTAGCAAAATGAATGACGAGAAACGCTTTTTTGTTATGCTACTAATGCTTGTACTTGCTCTGCCATTCTGCCCCATCTTGGCTGAGGAAGAGTTATGGGCGCGTAAAAAAACGCTGATGGGGGCGTGCATAATATGTGTAATGCTTTAAGCATTTACGATGAATAATAAATAAAAAGGCCATTCCCTTTGACTAACGACCCACACCTAGTTCCATTGCTTTTGGTACGCTATCCCGATCATGATTTTCTTACCCCTTCGGAGGGAAAGGCCCTTCCCCAAGTTTTAAAAAAGAAAAAAAAGTGGACAATAGGTCTTACAGATATAGCACATTAATTAAGTAAATGATATTAGTCAATTTCTTTGTAATCGATAAGGTTTAGACCAGTTCAGGCTCCGGCGAATTTTGATCATCAATGCCAATTTACTGTTTTTGTATATGAGTATATCCATTTACAATTTTAGCATTTAGGTATTTACTTAATACTAATTCCTTTCCGCAAGTGTGTCTCATCTTCTGGTCAAAAATTTGGAATGTTGTTGCTTATCTTTTTTTGGTTTTAATTTCTATTTGTTGACCATAATTATCAAGTTCTAAGCATGCAATTTTGTGTTTTCCTAATGTGGCTGTTGTTGTTATAGTAGTAATAGTAGTTGTTGTTGTTGTTGTTGGTGTGTGTGTGTGTGTGTGTGTGTGTGTGTGTTTCTTAAACGTGTTTTATTAGAGTTTAGCTAAATAAATTGTCATTTGATTAATCTCGTGTAGGTGTCGGATAATTTGCTTCATGATGCTAGTAGCAATGTAGAGACTCAAATATTTTGCTCACAAACTCTCAGAAGTAAGGTAATTACATGTATCCTTACTTACATCTAAATAAAGCAAGATATCTTCTGTGCAATCACTAAACTTTATATTATGGCAACAAAACATTCAAGGTATAGCTGTTTTCTTTAAAACTTAATGGTAATCATTAACTTACATTGATTCATGTGCGATGTTCTCAATTATGTTTATAGGTGCAACGGGATTTTGAAGAATTACCTTCTGAAGCATTTCGTCCACTGCGTGATTCATTAAACGTGAGTATAGTTATATGATAATAACCTTACTACAATTGAACATGGGGTTTGATAAATCGAAAATTTTAACTGCAGAACTTGCTGAAAACATTTCACAAGGGCACACCTAAAGTTAGAACTCAGGTAACGTCTACGCTTTCTTCTTACACGACACCCACTCACTAGGTGCTGACCTCGTAAACACGGAATAAGATTACGTTGTAAGGTGTGTTATATAGATTAGTCTTGCTGTTGCTGCATTGGCTGTTCAAGTCCCAGCTGAAGATTGGGGTGATGGTGGCATAATGAAATGGCTTAGAGATGAGATGAATTCATATCCTGATATTGTTCCGAGTTTCTTGGAGCTACTCAGAGTCTTACCCGAGGTACACACGATTATGATATCCTTTACAAATCGTCTTTCAGTTGATGTCATACATGCTATTATTAGATTGGTTCTAGGTTGCGGAGTTGTAATATTCACTTGTATATTATATTGAAAATCAGGAAGTCTTTAATTACAAGATAGCTGCACGTCCTGATAGACGCCGGAAATTTGAAGAGGAACTCGTCTCTACAATGGATGTTGCTCTTGGCATTTTGACTGCATGTTTAAATATTCCAGAACTGAAAGAACAGGTGAGATCTTACAATAACAACTTTATTTATTTTCCTTTTTGTATATAGAAAGATATGAAATCATGAGATGGGGCTACTTCGCTCTAACTATTATATCATCATTGAAAAGCATCAAGTAGTTGTTTGTTTGGGCTGCAGTGGTCAATTTGTGAGTTCTAATATGAAATCATGAGATGGGGCTACTTCGCTCCAACTATTGATATCACCATTGAAAAGCATCAAATTAAGTTGCTGTATGGCTGGGCTGCAGTGGGGCAGTTTAGGACTTCTATGCTTGTAGCTGTTTTAGTTGTATGTTACTGTTGTATTAGTTTGCTTTGTATGCCTTTGGGCATGGCTTACTAGTTTATGAGTTTTTGGTCAAAAAATAAAGATATGAAGTCATGGAAGTTCAATGACTTTTTTTTTTTTTTTTTTTTAATTCCCAATATTAGGTAAATATGCTACTGACCATATTTTTGCCTAGATCACCATTCTTACAAATATTGTTGCTATTTATTCTTGTTTCTATACTGTCTATACTCTATTAAATGTTATTAAAGTCATTTGGTGCATGCAGTTGAGTTTGGATCTCTTAATCTTTTTGCTTATTAATACTGATCATAATTTTATACTTATTTTGAGGTTTGTTAATTCCGGTTAATTTAATGTTCAGGCTTTGGAGGCTTTTGCATCATGGCTTCGGCTAAGACATAGGTAGATTTTCCCCCTATATTTTTTTGTTGATTTTTTGTTGTTGACTCTGCTGATAATTCAAGAATTTACTTGATATTTTGCTGCTTACAGGATCCCTGCATCCGTTCTTGCTACACACCCATTGGTGTTGACAGCTCTCTCCAGCTTAACCTCTGATGTGCTTTCAGAGGCAGCTGTGAATGGTAATATAGAGTTAAAGTCATATGTTATATACTGTATTAGTTTTTATTCTACATGTGTTTGTTAGGTTGATCATCATGCACTTGTTTATAATGTAACATTGTTTGAATTTTGTCTATTTTACAGTCATTTCTGAATTGATACATTACACATCTGCAAGAAACTTGGATGGATTTTCTGTGCAGATGCCTCTAATTCAAGTAATAGTGCCACATGTTATGAATCTGAAGCCACAACTTAGAGATTCTTCAAAGGTATTCGAGAGGACTTTGTTGGCAAATTCTCGGCTTATCACATTCTTGCAGTTTATCATAGGATACAAGCTGATCGATTATCTTGTGTCTTTCTCTTCATATATATTATTTAAGGATGAGGAAGATGTGAAGGCCATTGCTCGATTGTTTGCTGATATGGGTGATTCCTATGTTGAATTGATTGCAACTGGTATGATACTTGTTTATTGGTCATTGAATTAGCTAATTTTTTACTCATTCTGACTTCAATTGAATTGACACATATATCATGTACAGGTTCTGATGAATCGATGTTGATTGTTCAAGCGCTACTGGAGGTTGCTGCACATCCAGAATATGACATTGCTTCCATGACATTTAACTTTTGGCACAATCTTCAAATCTGCCTGATAGAGAGGTGAGTCCTTAAGTTCTCACTTTTTTTTTTTTTTTTTTCTTTTTTTCTTTTTAGCTTAAAACCAAACTTCTAGTACAATAATTAAATTTTTGCAGGGAATCGTATGTATCGCTTGGCAATGAATCATTGATGGAATCGGAGAGAAATAGACGGGTGCAGGTTTTCCGTTCATCATATGAATCACTTGTATCCCTGGTGAGCTATTGGAGTAGTATTCTTGTATATGATACTTTTTATTTCCAACTAGAAGCCCTACATCGACCTAATTACTTATTAAAGGGTGATAAATGTCGTCTTTGATCTGAAACGGCCCTATTAGAATTAGAATACTAAACTAAAACATGAATGGGTCTAATGGGTTGAGACTCCCCAAGTCTAATTTTAATGCGTACAACCTACAACTTCTTAAGTTCTTTTATTTAAAGATTCAGATGATTCATGTTGTAATGCTGTTTTAAAATAATAATTAGTGAGTTAATTATTTGAACTGTGGAAAACAATGTTTGTGGGCCAACACGACCCGAGTTAGACTACCCTTTTTACATAAACCCTTTTCAACCTGTACTAGAAGACATCAATAGCTTAACCAGATCATATTTGTGTTGATTACAGGTTAGTTGCAGAGTTCAATATCCTCAGGATCATTCAGAACTTTCAAAAGAGGACCAAAAGGAGTTCAAGCAGACAAGATATGGTATTCATGTTTGTTATATAGTTATTTATTTTTGTCATGATATTCCATCTTACTATCCTTTTATTTTGAAAAATGATCTTTCAAAGAATCTTGAACGTGCATGTGCTTTTACTATATGGGAAGTATCCCTATGAGTATTTTATTTTGTTGTACTGACATATACATTTTGGTTTGTAGCTGTTGCGGATGTCTTAATTGATGCAGCGTTAGTGTTAGGAGGTGAAATGACACTTAAAATTTTGTACATGAAGCTTGTTGAGGTACACTGTTACCTTATTTCACTGTATTATTGGCTGAATAACACAACTTAAACTCTTTTTTTTTCATTGTTCTTCAATTGAACTGAAGTTTACAATCTAATTTAGATTTAGTCGTATTTAGTTGTGATTTTGGGATTATTTGATTTTCAGGCTCTAAGTGGCCACCAAAATGGCAATATGATGGATTGGCGACCTTCAGAGGCTCAACTGTATTGCATCCGGGCCATATCAGATCTTGTTCCTTTCACCGAGGCAGAAGTTATGCCTCAGGTAGAGTTTGACCTATAATGTGATCACTTCTTTGAACTTTTTAATAGAATGTGTATGTCTAACTCCTGAATATATGTTCTACTTGTTAAACAGATTATGTCGTTGCTTCCAAAACTTCCTCATCATCCACTACTACTTCAGACAGGTTATATATATACTTTCTTTCATAACGTAACATCCTTTGCCACCTTTAAAAAGAACTACGTAAGATAGCTTCGCTACTTTTTATTTGGGTTTTCCAGTATGCTTGACTGTTGGAGCTTATTCTAAGTGGATTGATGGTGCGCCAAATGGCCTCTCTTTTTTGCCATCGGTTATCGATATTCTTGTGAGTGGCATGAGTATGTCTGAAGATTCTGCTGCTGCTGCTGCTCTGGCTTTCAGAAACATCTGTGATGGTATTCTACTCTCTTCAGTAGTGTATCTCGTTCTTTATATTTCTATTATTTTGAGTTGGCAAAATGGGCGGGTCAGGTGGGTTGGGCGATGGGTCCTAATAGGTTTGGGGTCAAAAAAGGTTTTGGCTGTGCCAGAACACTTTTGTCCATCTGAATATATTTGTATTTGATTATTTTGTGAAATACTTCGTATGACTTTTATTTTGTTTTTAATCATATGTACTGTTTCAGACTGTGGGAAAAAGCTATCTGGATCGGTGGACGGTCTTTTTCAAATATACCAAAGGGCAATGACCGGAGAAGGTTCTTTTAAGGTTGCGGCTCAAGATTCTTTGCATCTGGTTGAAGCTCTAAGGTACCTGTACATTCTTGCGTAATCTTAATTATTTAAGTGAAATGTTTTTCTCAAAAATCGTTTGTTGCAGTATAGTTATCACCGAGCTTCCTCCAGACCAAGCTAAGAAAGCTCTTGAGGCACTTTGCATTCCTGCTGTTGCACCTTTACAGGTTTGGCTAATTTAGTACGAATAAATAACCAGAATGAGTACATTACTTAATTATTTATTCTAGGTGGCAAAATGTGCGGAAAGACTTATGGGTAGGGTAGTGCTTAACTACAAGAAAATTTTTCTATTAGAATATACTAATAAGTAATGTGTAAATTTTGATTACAACTGTTTTACTACAATAATACTGAACCTTATATAATACGACAATCAGAATGTTTCACACATCTGAATACATTGGATGACCTCAACCTGTTTCAGCAGCTCGACCCATTTGACCTATTTTCTTTATAGTTGAGATTTCAGCTGAACCCGGTTTGCCACCTCTATTAGTTATATGCTTATGCTTTACTAACGTACATCTCTATGAGCAGGAAGTGATTAATCAGGGTCCTTTGGTATTGGGTCAAAAACCTGCTCGTGAAATAACTGTTCATATTGATCGACTTGCAAATATATTTAGGTCTGATAACAATTTCTTAGCTTCAGTCACGGATATAAGCTCACCCAGTGGCTCCTATAATTGAATTAATGAATCATCTACAGATATGTAAATAATCCAGAAGCTGTCGCTGATGCCATTCAAAGACTCTGGCCACTTTTCAAAGCCATATTTGATGTGTAAGTGTAACATATCATATGTTGAATGGTCAGCCACTTATTTATTTTTTTATCTGTACGAACTTATGGTATGCTGACATCTCAGTCGGGCTTGGGATATGCGGACGATGGAATCACTATGCCGGGCCTGTAAACATGCTGTGAGTTTTGGTCTATATGCTATTTATAGTTTTTTTTTCCTGGCTAACAATTTGTACAATTCTCTTTCGAAGGTGAGAACATCTAAAAGGTATATGGGAGTTACAATTGGAGCAATGCTTGAGGAGATACAAGGGTTATATAAACAGCACCATCAACCATGTTTCTTATATCTGTCAAGTGAAGTTATAAAGGTATGATTTTACCCTTAAAAGTTTCAACTTTCTTTTAACACTGAATGACAATTGATGGAGATTATGCTGCAGATATTTGGGTCTGATCCTTCTTGTGCCGACTACTTAAAAGTGTTGATCGAATCTCTATTTAGCAATACAGCATGTTTGCTTACCAAACTTCAGGTCTGTCGTCTGCAGCTATATATGTCTATAATAACCCCCTGTCCCAAAAAGCAAAAACAGCTTGATTTATTTAGTTTAATAATAAGCATTCCATCTTTAGGACTTCACTTCCAGACCAGATATAGCAGATGATTGTTTTTTGCTGGCGTCAAGATGCATACGATATTGCCCACATTTGCTTTTCCCATCCGCCGTATTCCCATCATTGGTGGATTGCTCCATGATTGGAATTACAGTGCAGCACAGGTTATCCTTAGTTCAGTTAATTTGAATAAAGACATGTTTTGGCCCAGTATTTGTGCAAATTAAGAGCTTTAATCCAATGATTACTGTTAATTTTCCCAGCAAAAAACTTAACAAGCATGCTATGTAACTTTTAATTTTATCCTGAAATTTGTTCATTGTTTTATGCAAGTCTATTGTCAAATTTATTCTATATTATTTGGCAAATGCAGGGAGGCGTCAAATTCTATACTAAGCTTCTTATCCGACATATTTGATCTGGGAAAATCTAGTCAGGGACAACAATTTCTTTCTATCAGGGATAGTGTTATTGTGCCCCGAGGTTCCAGCATCACCAGAATCTTGGTTGCTGCTTCAACCGGGGCTCTCCCAAGTTCAAGATTAGAAACAGTAAGACTTTTATTTATTTATATTTTTGTTTTCAAGCTTGCATTTTTTTTACAGAACGGTTACTTTGTAACAGGTGGCATATGCTCTGCTAGCCCTATCACGTGCATATGGGGTGAAAGCTCTAGAGTGGGCTAAGGAGAGTGTATCATTGATTCCAGCTACTGCAGCCACAGACATGGAAAAATCAAGATTTTTACAGGTGTTATCAGATGCGGCATCAGGTGTAGATATTAAAGGGTTGACAATTCCAATAGAAGAGCTTTCGGAGGTTTGCAGACGCAATCGAACGGTCCAAGAGATTGTTCAAGAAGCATTGAGGCCACTTGAGTTAAATCTGGCGTATGTATCATAGTAGGTATACCATGGGGAGAAAAGGTCATTTTTTGTGCCTAATCTTTGTTCATTACTCCAATTTTTAAAGGATTATAGGGATTGGATTGGTGGGTGGTGTGGTGTATAATTGTTGTAATTTGTGGTTAAGATTTGCAGGAAAAAAAAGTTGCTGGAATTGTTTTCCCTGAAATTTTGGTTGAGGCTTTGTAACTTACTTTTCTCATGTAATCCATCCCTGTTGAGTTTTTTTTATGAAAGTGAACACATATACCTTTTGAGATTGTCATGAAATTTTGATAATCGTCTCATTTGTTTGGTATTTATGTACAAACTTGTTGGTCTTATTTGTATGTAATGTTTGCAAGTGGTTGTTAAGGTTCTGAAATAAAGTCTTTTGTAGGATTTAGTCTCACAATGCATTTATAGCATCATCCTAAATGGATTTGAGTCAAACTGTTGGTCACTTGGTCAGGACAGGCCGGGTGAACCCAGACAATTTTTTTTTAATCCGTTTTGCATGTTCAAGCCGATTATGTTTGCTCATCATCTTAAATTCAACCAGCAGAAGAAAGAACTTTCCTCGTTTCCTGTCCAACGAGTTAATTTTTCTTGGGTTACCTGAGTTTCCGACTCAACATTGCGAGCCGATTAATCAGGCAACTAACCTTTTGGATTGCTCGGAGTCGGCGCAGGTGAACATCCATGGCGGGATTAATTTTCTTCCCTTTGGATTGGAACTTTTGACCTCCGCTTTGGTCTGGTATGCCCAATTATCATAACAATGGCGGCATCCAAGATGTAAAAAGTAAATTTAAGCCCAATTAAGAGACTTTGTAAAGAGGTTGTTAATGTCGAGCATGATACCTTTTACAGGCTCGTCAACATCGATATGTCTATAATTATTGAGGTTATTAGATGATCAGTTTGTTGGTGTAAGTTTATGGCGTTCCTGACGATATATCATTCATGTACTTTTTGGAGGATATTAATTATCAGATGAATGAAAGAAATGCGCAATGTTTACGTGCTTCTTATAAAAACCCAGGACTTATATTTTCAGTACTAAGCCAGTTGTAATTGTTAACGCTGTATTCTTAAATACAGAATAAGCGGCTACTGCTTCTGTAAGTTTGTTGCATTTTTCAATCACTGTGAGATCGTATGATTTTGGTTTACTAATCAATAAAATAATAACCACAAAAGACGTAAAAGAAACTGATTACGTCCAAACTCGACCCAGAGACCGCATAGCATGCACAGATTTGATTCAAGTGCTCAATGAAGTTTAACTTGAATATAATACCACCTGAATAAGTAGATAAAGCTTCTTACCTATTTACTGTATAGTACGTGTTCAATGTTAAGTTGATCCTAATTTCAAATAGGACCACGAGTCGAACCCAATCTTTGTGCGATCCCAAATGGGAGAAACTCAAGTGTATTTTAATCTTAATTTCTTGTACGACAACATATGTTTATAAAAAAAAGGAAAAACATATGGCTTAAAAATTAAAATCAACATGAAGACTGAACCATAATGTGACGTAACCGGACCATAATTAACCAGTAGCCAGCTCGGGTCCAATCTGGTTTATATTAAGTTTCATGACATCAAATGATATGAGCCGGACTTTGCAGATATACGATACCCATGCATGCCGTTTAAAAATTTGATATAAGTATGAACTCGCTTTGAAATAGTATGCAATTTTCTTTTTATGTATTAAGTTATAAAATAGTAATACAAGTCTCATACGAGTATAATTTGATGACTTATTATATCAAAAATGTTACGCACGGCACTAAAATACACACATCAAAATACTTTTTTTACTAATTTGTGTACAAATTTTATTTTGATATATAATTAAATAGCAAGTACATTATTCTTGTATTATTTTCTCTATACCAAGACCGAATATAATAGTTACCGAATCACTGCCAACTCCACCAAAATAAAACACCTAATTAAACACAAACATATCTCATTTAAACACTCGCACACAAAAAAAAAACACAAAAGTCGATCATCGCACGAACCAGTTGTGCGAAAGTTGGGTTGGTAAGGTGGCATCGAGGGGTGGTGGGCATAACGCGTGAAGGAGACACCCTGTCTAATGCAAAATCTGAGTTGATAACTTAAACTAGTCAAAACACTTTTATGTTGGGTGTATTGCTTTGGTACTCCTACTATATAGTAAACAGCACACAACCATTAAGGAATAAAAATATATATTCTTTGCATAATTCCTTAAGATAGACATCCATTGAATTTGAACATATAAACATTCATCCTTCCTTTCTTCTTTCCTTCCATAAATAGAAACATCATCATCTCTTCACAGGTAAACACAACACAGCCAAAACCATTTATTTATTTTTGTTTTATTTAATTTCCTTGCTCATTTTCAGTATCATCATTTATATCGAAAGTTTAAATCTATAAACTTTTAACAAAATCATTTCATTATTTCTTTTTTATAAAAATGTAACCCCTTAATTCTCGCTAATTCCCCAGCCCAGATTCATTTCTCGGCTGGAAATCCCTACATAAAACATAAAACATAGTACCAACTAGGAACACAAAAACACATGATGACGTCATCTCAACAACATAGTACTAGTAAAAAAACACTACACTCAATCTTAGCAACCAGACTCAACAACCTTACTATCCAAACAACAACATCACCTGATCATGAGTTTGATTTTAATGATGTTTTTGGGCCCACTTCATCTACAAACCCTAACCCTAATAATAGTAGTATCTTTCTAGGTGACCCACAAATTATCCACAACAGGTCCCACTCATTCATCGGCCCATCCCCTCGTTACACCCTTTCCAAATCGCTGCCTTTTTCGCACGATTTTGATTCGGGCGAAGAAGAAAACGAGGAAATAAACGATGTTTCAAAAGATGAAAATGTGGAGGTGGGGAAGATGGGAATGGGGTATAGGATTGGGCCAGGGGATTTTGAGATAATGAGGGTTATTGGAAAAGGGTCGTTTGGGAAGGTGTTTCAGGTTAGGAGGAGGGATAGGAGTGTCGTAAATGGGGATGGGGGTGACGGGGTTATTGGTGATGGGATTTATGCCATGAAAGTTATGAGGAAGGATACGATTATTAAGAATAATCATGTGGATTATATGAAGGCCGAGAGGGATATACTTACTAAAGTTGTGCATCCGTTTGTTGTCCAGCTTCGGTACTCATTTCAGGTACTCGATTTGGCTTAAAGTGCAAACTTTTTTGAATTTGAAATTTTGATTTTAATAGGTTCAATAGATCTTAATTTTGGAATTGCCGCATTTAGGATTTCCCTTTTAGGAAAACCTTGTAGACAACTGACCCACAATTGAAATTTTTAATGGTTCATGAAGTTTTTTTAAATCATGACGGAATTTAGATTAGTAGTAAATCTAGTATTTATGTCTTATTCAACGATATATTGGTTACTGAAGTTTGATGCCGTGGTAATCTAGATTGCTCAAGCTTCGGTTTAATAGAAAATATCTAAGTTTAGTAAAGCGCCTTTTCTACATCATGATGTTGTAGATTAATTGTAAGTCTATTATCTTTCTTTTATGTAGGGACGTATCGGTTGTTAGTATGATGCAGTTTGGATACTAGTATATAGTCAAACGCTGCCCTTGTTAAGACAGATGGGAGTCCAAACTATTTTTAAACAAGTAAATCATGTTCATTACTTAATGTTAAGTCATGGTTATATAGAGATCGACTGAAGTAAATATTTTATTCGTGTTTCTAATGGATTATGGTAGCTTGTAGCCTTGTAGCACTACTTCATACCTTTATATGTTGGCTTTCTATTTGATCTATAAAGAGTCTATGCAACCATGAAACAATTTTTTCTAAAGTTGATAACAAGTTGAAGAAATAATTGTAGTGCTCAAGAAATCAGTTTAGCTTTTCTTTTTTAATGATGTTTCGGTGTTCCTACAGACAAAAACCAAGTTGTATTTGATCTTGGATTTCATTAATGGAGGACATCTTTTCTTTCACTTATACCGACAAGGGATCTTCAGGTACATGTTCATTAACCTGTCGATCGTTTTATAATGATGTATGGTTATGTTTTCTAATTCTTGTTCTCGGGTATGTCTTGTGTAGTGAGGATCAGGCAAGGGTTTATACTGCTGAGATTGTGTCTGCTGTTTCACATCTTCACCAGAGAGGAATCGTGCATCGAGATCTTAAACCCGAAAACATACTCATGGATGCGGATGGGCATGTAAAGTTTGTATTTTTTTTTTTTATGTTCATTAAACTCGATACTCTTTAGCCAACATGCATTGAATTGCTTGAAAACAAAGTTTGTATTTTTTTCCATGTTGATTAAACTTGGTATTCTGTTCTTGTTCAGGTCATGCTAACCGATTTTGGTCTGGCAAAGGAAATTGATGAATCAAGCCGATCAAATTCAATGTGTGGAACCACTGAATACATGGCCCCCGAAATATTACTGGCTAAAGGCCACAATAAAAATGCAGATTGGTGGAGTGTTGGGATACTCTTGTATGAAATGCTTACTGGGAAGGTAAAATACATATGTGAATCGTGTTCTTAAAAGTTTCGCTCATTTTTATTGCATTCCATGATTGCATCTAAAGGTGTAATTTGACCCATTTACTTATGAATGGGTCGATTTGGGTTATGTTTTACTCTGTATCTCTAAATGGTCACACATAAAGCTTGAAAAGAAAATGGAAACAGGCCGAAAGTTGCCAAAAAAGTATCATATTTTTATTGGGATATATGATTTTTGTTATTCTGACTGTTTAGAAAAATCTGAGAAAAAAATGGACAAAAGTATTTCGGATGAATCCAACCTAACCCGTTTCGACCCATTGGCTTGGGGCATCTCTACAGTTGGATCTTGTATTTTGCAATTTCACTTGGATTCTGATCGAGTGTACTTTAATCATCTGTTATTCAGCCACCATACACTCACTCCAACAGAAAGAAACTTCAGGAAAAGATAATCAATGAAAAAGTGAAGTTGTTGCCACGCTTAAGCGGTGAAGCTCACTCTTTGCTTAAAGGAGTAAGTTCAGCTAATTGTGATTATGCTTCTGCCATTCACCTTGATCACTAAAACTTATTCAATTATATATTGTTTTTTATATAATTTCAGCTGTTGCAAAAGGACCCCTCACTAAGGTTAGGAAGTGGGCCCCGGGGCGGTGATGAAATTAAAAGTCATAAATGGTTTAAAACAATTAACTGGAAGAAATTGGAGTTAAGAGAGTTGCAGCCAAAGTTTAAGCCAGATATAAGCGGTGAAGACTGTACTGAAAATTTCGACAAATGTTGGACTGCAATGCCGTTAGATGATTCCCCAGCTCCTACACCAACAGGCGGTGAGCATTTTCATGGCTACACATATGTCGCACCTAACCCTTGGCTTTCATCTCCTGAATAGATCCCCGTGAAGATGTGAATCTCCTCCAAATTTGTCGATTAACCTTTATTGATTTGGGTTTTAGACACTATTTGTTTCATTAAAGAAAAACTTGCAACAGATGTGACCTTTATATTAATGTGGATGCTAAATAGAAATCATCGTTTCGGTATAGGTTGTTCAGTTTCTGTTTTTTGTAATATCTTTGTAGGGAACCCAATTCGATTTTATAAGTTCATGCAACTTATATACATAAAGTTATGTGTTTTACTCCTACAGATACTGTGTCTGTAGTTCTATCTACTATACATGTAACGTCTGCCGCTAATATGAGATATTGTATTTCTGTTGATTTGCTTACTGCGATGATACAGTCTACTATATTTTTGCAACCAAAATCATAACTTTTCACCGGTGTGAACGGGGTGGGGTGTGTTTCTTTTGTATTGCCAAATTATTAATTTGTGAGCATGTGTCTTGGGCTGCTCAAGTACAACAACAATACCCAATCCCGCCGGAGCAAGGTATGAGGGAGGTAAGATGTAGACAGTCACACCCGGGTAAAAGGACCGTCCAGAAAGACCTCCGGCAAGTGTTTGTGAGCAAGCAAACAAGCAATATGAAAGGTGCGTACGAGGAAAGAGACAATGACATTAACGGAAGCATATAAAGCAAACAAATACTTAAGTGCTAAGGATATTCAACTCTTTATCTTTAACCTTTACTTTTCCCTAATCAAATACTAGTTAACTGAAAAGGGTGATTTGTAGATGTAGATTGATGTGGAACTCCACTTGGTAAAAAGAAGCAAACTATGAATCTGGCTGCTATAAAGCAAAGGTTCACTTTCAACTTTCAAGCACTGAAATGGCTCTCTTATACTATTTGTAGTAACTTTTTCAATTGAAATTCCCAAAGGGTAAGAGTAAAGAGTAAGAAATGTTGGAATGCTTGATTTTATATTATGTTTAGTGTTTAAATGATTTTCAAAACGAAATTACAAGTATAATGATTAAAATTGTTCATAGATGCACGTTTTAAGTGTTTTAGTGGTGATGAATCTTTATTGGAGACTCGAGTTTAAACTCGCTGCATTCAGGTCGTAGCTAGTTTCGAAAGAGAGGACTTCGTAAAGAAATTAGTTACGCAACCCAAAGTGGACGAACACTCTCTTAAGCGGACCCAGTCTGAACATTGCATTTCATACATTGTCTTTGATGCATGACCAATAAACTTTGCTGGTTATCAATACTTTTACAAGATGCACCTTTAGCATAGTCCGAATAGTTTGATAAAAATCTTTCAATAAAACTTCCTTGTAACCAAAGCCTTCTTTTATGATGTTGGCTTTTGCCAGTGAATCAACTTGTTTGACTTGCCAATAGACCAACTTTATGAAGCTAGTACACACATCAAAATGTTATACTATTCTTCTGTAGTAGCTCCAACCAAAAATCAATGAATGTCATTGACATTTTGGTTTCTAAAAATGGCCAAGTTATTATTAGGATATGTCGGCAGTACATGTGAAGTTGCCTAAAAAACCAAAATAAATAGTACGAGAAGTGGTTGAACTACTCAAAAGTTGGGCTGACCTTCATTGATCTTCTTCGCTACTTTCAAGATTCTAAACATGTAATTTCATTGTTGTTTCGGATACTCATAGTTTCTTTGACTAAATGTAATAAGAACCCTCAAGTACCTACATCTCTCCTATCACTTTAGGTTTTTTTTTCCAAAACTATTTCGTGATTAACATAGTATAACAAAAAAACCAACATCATAAAAAACATACCTTACAAAAATACATTTTAAATAAATTCTCACACACACAAGTTAGTCGGCCAGGTGACCCTCTTCTCCATTTTGTCCCTAAAGGACGCGTCTATGAGGAAGAAGTGTAGCAAGGTGGGACGTGTTTATGAGGGTTGGGACTCGTCGAAATATGCCTTATTACGCTCAGCCTTACATATTATTCTTTTCCTTTCAAAATAATTGTTCACTGACAAAAAGCACATAATTTAAGAAAAACATTATCATTACAACCTTTTATCTTTTATTTTTTACAGCGTACAATTTTACACTTAACGAATTAATTTATAACTTCTGCTTAATAAGGTTTGTGATAATAACAAAAAGTGAGAGTCATACTGTAAACTTTATCTAGATTCCTTATTTGTTTTCTATAGCGAACAATTAATTTAGAACAACGCGAAAAAAAATGTGGACAACAAATTTGGCAGGAAGTATTTCTAAGATAACAAAATTACCAAAGTCTACTCCTACCCATCAAATAACCAAAATCGACATTATTTTTTTAAGTTATGAAAAATGACCATGGCGAACAAATACATTTGCTCTCCAATCTAGTTTGCTCGCCACTTGTGTTTATCAAATATCGGTTTTGCATTTTTAAACCCAAACAATCCAAACGTTTTATCTTAGGCAGATGAAAATAGAAAGGAGAGCAAAACAGATGACGAGCAAATTAAAAGGCGAACAAACATGTTTTGCTCGTTATATCTTATCGGTAACACAAATTTTTTAGGGTCGCAATTTTGATGAAATTATTTTCAAAGCGTCCATTCTATTTTCACTTTCAAGATTCTATAACATGTAATCTTTAGTGTCCTGTACAAGTTACTATACCGAGTGAAAATGACACATCAGTTTAAGAAATTCATCGAAAAGATCAAGCTCACTAACTTTGACTTAATTGTCATCTTATGAAGCTAAAAACCAAATTAACAAGTAGATCATTGTTAGTTTTATCTATCTAAAACAAAGCTATCATAAATATCATTTATCATTTGTCATATTTGTTCTTAGCTATCGTTAAAAGTATTTTAATATGAGAAATGATACATGAACTTAAACTTAGGCTTAAATTTAGACTTAAAAACACTCGGCATTATTATGATGGGTTGTAAAATAAATGAGTCTCTGTCTGCAGCCATCAGAATACTGACACTTGGTTTTAGGTCTAAGTTTAGGTCCGTGTATCATCATCTAAATGCCAAATGGTCATAAGTCACCAATAACACGTTATTGTTATGTCAGCTCAGCGTCACATCATATATCTCCCAATAACACACCACTAACTAAAACACCCTCCCTCATAACACACCACTAACATGTTACTGGGTCCTACAAAATACCCAACTAAAAATATTCACCCACTCACAATACAAAAAAAAGAAAAGAAAAAAAACACACAATAATGCAAATGGCTTGAGCCATTGCATTGGCTCAAAACGTTTGGCTCACGAATGGCACGATGCTCTGGTATGGTTGGCACACGAATGACATGCATTTGGCACACCTATGACACCCCGTAACTTGTGCTCTCATAACATGATTGCAATCTAGGACAAGTATTTCATGTCACAATGTTTCAATAATTCAGATAATAAGACAAAAGAAAACAACATTCTTTTTTAAGACCAACAGTTGTTGGTTTGGTCCCAGCTCATAGACGTACATACGTAGACAAAAATGCACATCCAAATAAATGTATCTTTATATGAAAGATTATCTAGTAGTTTATAACTATGAGATTTGTGAATCAAATACCTTAAATGCCACATGTTGAACAAGAGATTGGTATTTGAGATGAAAACTGTAAAGTGGTTTTATTGTTTAATCGAAATCTTCCTTGTGTAAAGTCATTGATTGTTGTGTAATTAAAGACTTTCTGAGTGTCACAGCTGTCTTGATTCGCAAAGATAAGAGGATAACTTATCTTTTGAAATTAAAAGGTATGCAATCAACAACTAGTTCTGTATCTAACGATTACAAGTTTCTATTTTTTAATACTTCAACCCACGACTTACAATCTCAACATTTTAGTGTCTCGTAATCATAGTTTCAAAATGTTCATATTGTTAGTCCATATCAACTTTTTCTAAGTAAATTGTGGTTTGTTTATCGTCGGTGATTTTAGTGTCATCAGCTATTTTAGTTAATTGTGATTTACTATAGACCAATGTGATTTCATATTAAGCTCGGATATGAGTAAAGGAAGCATAAAGTACACACTCGTTTGAGTTAATATGTTTTCGACCACGACATGGACGCAGGGTCAAGGGGGTTGCGTTCCCTTCCAGGGTCAAAGGGCAGCACCCCTTGTTGCCCAAATGATATATCTGGTGCTCCAAATGAGTTACCGGTTTTTCCCACCAAACCCAACAGACGCGACTGTTGGCCAAGAGTCATAACTATTAGGATACAACCGCCTTTAACTGCTTCTAAGTATCATTTGTTATTAAGTAGATGGTTTGGTCTCATTTTACATTCACAAAAACCACACAATACTTTTTGTTTTGTTATGTCTTCTGTGTTTAGAAATAAAGTGCTTTGATTGTCTTATCCCAATAGAGATTTTGTGTAACCTAGGCAATAAGGGTCGAAATACTTTATTCAGAAAGTGGATTATATATGATTCAATTAAGATATCATCACACCCTAACCTCAATTTCTTGCATTTATTTCTCCACTTCTACCGCAAACTATTGGCATCAATCACTTCTAAGAGGCGAATTATCAAAAAAAAAAAATCATCCCTCCTAGACATGAAACAAAAGTTCACTATAAATAAAAGAAAAAATACCGCATTTTTTAGATTTTCCATTGCAAATGCTCTAAGTTTCACCCATAAGATTGGGCATAATAAAGAGGTGAAGACCGAGTCTTCCCCGTTGGAGGACGCGTCCTTATTACGATTGGTGTGAACACGCGCCTTCAACCATATAAAACGAGGACTCGGTCTTCAAGACGACCGAGTCGTGGAGGAAAGTTTTGTGGGCCCAAGGTGAGTTATGAGTTGTTATTTTGTTTATGTGGAGTATATTTGTTTATAAGTGAGGTATATTTGTGTGATTAATTGGTTGTGTTATTACATTAAGTTTGTAGTGAAAAAACTAATATGACACTAAAATGCGGTGGTGAATGCAGTCTTGAAGTTTCCTTAATACATCCAGCCTAAAACCTTTCCAACAGTCTTCTAAACAGATTTAGGTGTCATTTGTTTTTTAAAAGAAACATTTTTTTCCCCTTTTTTCACTTCTCTTGTCTGCAGGCACGCAGAAGTTTTTGTCTGGTTTTTTTTTGCAGATATAAGTACTTATTTTCATTTCTTACCTCTTCAAAAATTAGACATAAATTTTCACTTCTTCAACACAAATTCATATTTCTTTTTCATTCTTTTCTTTTATAAGCACAAAAAAAAAACGATTTTTTTCTTATAAATAAAAACTTTATATGTACCTCTTCTGGGTTGTAAATGAAGACATAAAACCTCTAAAAAACAAACTAACGCCTTAAGGGTGTGTTTGGTAGAGAGAAGAAATTAGAGAAATGGAAATTGGACTTATTTCCATTGTTTGGTACAGAGAATTGAAAAAGCGGAAAATTTGGTAGAGAAATGGAGAGAAATTTAGAGAATTGGATAGTGTAATTTGGCTAGCTCCATTTCCTTTATGTTGGTGGAGAAATTGAAGAAATGATTATTATTATTTTAAAAATATATATATATTTTTTTACAACTATAATTTTGTTAAATAATGGATTTTGTTTTTAAAAAAAATATATATGTAAACAAATTAGGACGTGCAACATTAGATGCTTAAAATCGTTTTTTTTTAAATAAATACATTTTTAAAAAATAATTTTTTTAAAAAAACTAAGTTTTTTTTTTTTAAATAAATACATTTTTAAAAAACATTTTTTTTAAAACAAGTTTTTTTTTTTTTAAATAAATACATTTTAAAAAAAATATTTTTTTTAAAAAAGTACGTAAATTTTTAAAAAATAAATTTTTAAAAAAGATATATTTTTCTTAAATAATTTTTTTTTAAATATTTTTTAAGAATTGTTACTTAGAAAAAATAAAAAATATTTTTTTTTTAAATCAATAAAAAAATATATGTGAGCCTTATATGACAAAATGTTATTTAAATAATTTTTTTTCATTTCTCGGGTCAAGTCTCTGTTGTTAACAAACATTAAAATTGAACAAAATTCTCTACTGATTTCTATTCTTTGAGATTTTATTCTGTGTTTCATTTCATTTTTGAAATTCTCTCTACCAAACCTGCCTAATTCTTTGTTTTCAGAATTGGAGTTAAGCCATTGTCAATAGACAGATGGAACAATCAAGGACACTTGTTCATATACATAGTAACATAAACGTGAGTTGTGTGACTTTGTCGTTTTTCAGAAACAAGGGGTATCATGCTAATATCATCAACCACAAGCTGAAAATGGCCACAAAGACAGACAGTAACATAAACAAAATCTTTGGATAACAATCACCACTAACTTACAGGGTCCTACCACTCTTATCTTGCAACCATTGAATGAGGACTCAAATCTCATCTTGATTCACTTATTTCCTATCACACAAACACTAATCAATAACAATCACCAAATTATTTTATATAAATTTTTATAACATGATAAAAAGGTTTACTACAATTGACACCCCACCACTGATCCCCCACTATTACAAGATGTTATTGGTGTCAAGACACACTAGCTCTCTTTTCTCTAATTGCAAAACAAATATCAAGGTGGGAATGCCTACAACAACATCAGTAAACATATGATAATTTAAAGGAATTTTGGTCTGTACATAACAAAAGATTGTAGATAATTTGAAAACTAATTTACCTGAATATGACTTTTATTATATAATCACCATTTTGTTATGTTTTACCCAACACTGATTAGACCATCTCCACTCTTGAAACTTGGCATCGCTTGGTATGGAGAAGAATCCATCCGGTTGTTATGATCATAAGATAGGGAGAGGTTAAGAGATAACGACAATGAGTCCATTTCTTGTTTCTGGATCATATTAAGATCTGTCATAGATGATGTATCAGGTGTTGGAAGCACGGCTATTGGGTGAACAGGTAGCACTGGTGCTGCGTTAATTTGATCATAATTACTAAAAGTTACAGTTTCCATTTGATTCTCGGCTGGAACTCGTGATGGAACTGGACTAACTGTGGCGGGAAAGGTAGCCATTGGGAATCCACTAAGAGGAGATATTTGGGGTGATGCAGCCTTATTGGTGTTATCTTCACTCAATTGTTCTTCAGCGCCAACCTAATCACCATTCCAAAAGTTCTTAGTTATTGTTTATAATTTTTTTTTCAAGGATGTTAATCTTCATATAAATGTGCACTTCACTTATGTCCGAAGTATAAGCTTATGTGATAACATCCCTAAGCAGATTCTTATATTGGATGAATGGACGTTAGGTTACTTAAGTATTGGACGCTAATAGTTTCATTAACTTGTCATAAACGTATTAGGCCGAATACTACCAAAGAGCTTTATCAGTTGGTACCCACCTCCGAAAACCCATGGGCCAATCGGAGAGATTTTGTGGATAAAAGGTCAAGGTTTCGAGTCTCGGCTCTTGCTCACTCGAGTTAGTGCCCCACTGGGCCACGAGGGTTGCCGAAGCTATTCCTTGTAGGGTGGACAATGGTTGTTGCCAAAAAGGCACCCGGTGTCAGGGTGTTCCCCGCCAATTCACACCTTTTTGTGGATTAGGCCCATGGGCGGAGCTATTAAGGGACCGGGAAGGGTCTCGGCCCCCTAGGATTAAGCTCGTTAATGTATTTTTTCGCGATTTCATGTGTATTTTCGGGAAAAAATTTATTTCGGCCCTCCCATTTAATTTATTTCCCGAAAGAAAATTGTTTCGGCCCTCCCACGAAAATTTTTCTAGCTCCGCCATTGATTAGGCCGAATACTAATTGATGCATATGAGACATATGCAGTTAACTAATTACACATAAGTATTAAATCAGCTAAAAAGAACTCACCGAATCAGTAGTCATATCAAAGAGACTAGACCTTCTCCTGCGACGATTGAGGTTACTACGACGGAGGAAATACTTCTGAGCATGACTCGCAACTTGCGTAGGAGTACGTGTCTTAACAAAGTTCCTCGAAATCCCCCTCCAGTCTCCTTTCCCTACCTTCTGCAAACCTAACAGAAACAGCTTGTGTTCATCCTCCGTCCACGGCACCCCTATTTATCATCAATCACAAAATAATCAAAAAATTAACCTCACAACAGTTCAACAAATTCACACAAATATTCAAAAAGAAAAATAAAAAAAAAATTAAGATAATTGTCTAGAAATGTAGTTTAACTTGTCATTTTTCTGGAGTTGTGTCATTGTGTGCAGCAATCTTTTTAAATAACCATACTTTTGATTCGGTTTTTTTTGTGACCATGGTCACAAAATACAGACGGCAAAATTAAAAAGTACGGTAATATAAAAGCACATAAAAAAAATAGTTACACAGAACTCGAAAAAATGACAAGTTAGCTAGATTAATTATCCTAAGGGTGTGTTTATTTCGGTTTATATAGCCTGCTTATTTGGTTTTGGGCTTATGTTTCATAAGCTCACTTTTTGTGGCTTATTTTGAATCATTTCGGCTTATATAAAAGTTTCTTATGTTATAATAAGCATATAAGTTTCTTACATTATATTAAGCCGAAAAGCTTCAAAATAAGCCAAAAAAATGAGCTTATGAAACATAAGCAAAAAATCAAATAAGCCGTAAGCGGTTATATAAGCCGAAACAAACACCCCAAAAATATGTAATCAATTAAATCATATAAACATTTTAATTTAATAAACCAAATAATAAAATAAATAAAAAAATAAAATGAGATCTAACAACCTCTTTTACGATCTCTAGCACCACCAGCAGGAGCAGGAGAACCATTATTAGAGCGATGATCAGGGACGATGACGTCATCAGAAGAACCATAACCAGCGTTGTTATCATCCGCAACCAACGGCGTTTGTAAATGAAGATAGTGTGTCAGATCATTCATACTCACACTTTTCCTCATCGGATCAACTTTCACCCTCACACCAAATAGCATAATCTCATCAGAAGATTCATCTGCTGACGTCATCATCATCAATTTTTATAAATTAATTAATTGGCCGTCCGTACAATTGGTGTTGGGAAATTTTGGGGGAAAATGATGAAGGGGTGGGTGAGGGTGAGGGTGAGGGTGAGGGTGGTATTTATATAAGATGCTAAAATGACGGGGTGGTGAGAGGATTTGGATCATACACGTGGTACCATGCTTATTTGTCACCCAGCTGTAAATAGTCAAACTCAAATTAACAAACCTTTAATTACCCTCATGTTTTGAAAAATTCATTCTTACGGATAAAATAATTAATTGCTAAAATGATTAGAGATAAAAAAAAATCTGAGATATTTTTAAAAGTTAAAGTAACTAGAATGGCATCCGCGCAAAGCAGCGGGTCCGGAGGTGAATGTTGGGTAAGGATTTTTTGATTTTATGTTTTTTTACGAATGTTGTTTAACAATTTTTTATAATAAATAATAGCTTTTAGAGATTGTGTGTTTGTGTTGTGAAATTGTGAAGAATTAATATGACTTTATATGTAAATTTAAAAAGTTATTAATTTTAATTATAAACATATTAAATTCATTATATTAGTTGTATATTTATTAGTGTAATATTTAATTTAATGTGTAATTAACCTATTTTTATATTTTATTTTAATATGGAGTATTCAATATGATTGAATGTCAAAATATAAAGAATACAAACAATGGTGGAACTCTTTAGGGGCAGGGGAGGGTCCCGACTTCTTAAAAGTTGCGATAACTAGTGTAAATATTATATGTTTTAAGGTTAATTTAGTTAAGAATATAAATAAATCTTTGATTCGACCCCTTCAAAATATATTTCGCTATTCAAAATAAATATTCAAGTTCCGCTATTGAATACAAATAAAGATTTAATTGTCTAATGTTTGTTTGGAAAATGAATTTTCATACTTTCATTTGGCAGCCTTCAACTTTTAGATTTTACATATCTAGCCCCTCATTCAAACCTAGCAGTAGACAAGTTATCTGCTGTTGACTGCAGAGATGATTTTCCCTTGATAATATTACTATCAGAAGGTATGAAGCAAAATTAAATGCATGACGTTTAATAACTCATTCATGCCCAAAAGGCCTTGCGCCAAACTTATTATAGGTATTTATATCAAATATTAAATTTAATTTAATTAATGTTAAATCTAGTGGATGTACTATGGGTATGTTTGGCACGGAGCGGTATAAAGCTTTTTGGAGCGGTGAGCAATGAGCATTTTGATTTTTATTAGTCGTTTGGCAAAGGAGCGATGAGTTTTCCTATTTTTTTTAGGAATGCTCAATTTTCCAATGCTTCTTTAAAAAGCTGTGAGCGGTGAGCAGTGAGCTGCACAACTACTGCTCACAGCTCACAACTACTGCTCACTACTACAACTCACAACTACTTTTGCCAAACACATGTATTACTAGGTTTACCCAATTGAACAGATTAGTTCATACCAATGTTTTCAAACCCAGGTTGACTCGGTTGGATCGGTGCCCGGGCACAAAAACGGGTAAATAAAACCCGGGTTTCTAAAACCAACCGGTTAGACCCGTCTGGTTTTGAGTTACCCGGATTAACCCAGGTCTTGAAACCCGGCCGGAAGTCGAACCGGTTGACCCGGTCGAAAAAATAAAAAAATAATAAATGAAAAACCGGATTGACCCGGCAGTTGAACCGGTCGGACCGGTGCCCGGTGACTCGACCGGGTCGATTAAAAACCCGATTTTTAAAACATTGGTTCGTACATCATACTTGTCAACATAATATATATTGCTAGTTGCTACAAATATATTTATTGACATATGTTATAGGAACCCCTTATAAGTCAACCGTACAAACCGTGAAGCACATAGTATAACACCGTGATGTACACAATACAACTCTTTAATACATGCAATGATTGAAAACCCCTATAAAAGGTCCGTCCGTATAAACTACCTCATATTTATGATACTTGTTTTGTATATACAGTCGAGCAATTATTATGTAGTTATTTTATTCAATTAAATGATGAGCACATATTTTGTGAAGTTTTAATATTAAAAAATATGTAATCCGAATATACAAATGGCTATTAGAGGACGATCACTACGAAGTGAAAATTTATAATAATCAAATAGATAATGGCATCACCTTCTTGGATGAAATTTAGATACCTTAATGATTCGTTTTATAATTTAAAAATAACTAAATGTTTGAATTTACATTTTATGAGATTTTTTTTTATTGCACGGGTGTAAAAACATTTATTTTGTAGTTGCAAAATACTACATTTATTTACAAGTTCATAAAATAAATGTAGTTACAAAAACATATTCGTTTTATACTAATATGTTTTTTCAACAAAAATTGTTAACAGTAATAAAATAGATAATGTAAAGGAGTAAAACTATAAAGTTTAATGGGTTTAGAAGTTCATTTGTTATATCGTTAAATTTAAAGGGTATTAAAATATAGTTTAATGAATTTTAAGTTATCTTATTATTTATAAATTAGGGCAAATGACATAAAAAGGTATCAAATTTAGGTTCCATTTTCAATCAAAGTAATTTTCTTTTTTTCTTGCATAAAAAGGTTCTCAACAAATTTTTTTGGCGGATTTGGGTTTTTTACTAACGTTCGTTAACTCACTTCGTTAGTAAATTACATGTTTGGTCCTCGAATTCGTATAATCATCTCATGCAACATCCAAAAAAATTTCGAAAAAAAATTAAAAAAAATAATTATCGAAAAAATTTCTTAAAATATTTAAAAAATAAAATTCTTTTCAAAAATAAAGTTTTTAAAAAAAAATTTGAAATTTTTTTAAGATTTTTTTTTAATTCATTTTTTTTTTTTCAAATTTCGAAAAAGAAGTCACAGAAACAAAGTTCAATTTTTTATTTTTTTTTTGAAAAATAAAGTTTTTGAAAAAAAAAATCGAAATGAATTTTATTTTTTTAAATATTTTAAGAAATTTTTTATTTTGATAATAATTTTTAATTTTTTTTTCATTTTTTTTTTCGAAATTTTTTTTCCAAGAAAAAAGTTAGAAAATAAATTTTCGAAAAAAAGTTATTAGAAAAAAAAATTCAAAGTTTTTTTTTTAATAAAATTTCGAAAAGTATTTTATTTTTTTAATATTTTAAGAAAATATTTTTTCGATAATTATTTAAAAAAAATGGATGTTGCATGAAATTATTACATGAATTCGAGGACCAAACATGTAAAAAACAAATTTGATTTTTTTTTGGATGTTTCATGAAATGATTATACGAATTTGAGGACCAAACATTTAATTTACTAACGAAGTGAGTTAACGAACATTAGTGAAAAACCCAAATCCGCCAAAAATTTTTGTTGGGAACCTTTTTATGCAAAAAAAAAAAAAAAAAAAAAAAAAAAAAAAATGTACCTTTATCGGAAATGAAACCTAAGTTTGGTACCTTTTTGTGCCATTTGCCTTATAAATTAAAAAGAGAGCATTTAATGTTTTAAAGTTCAGCATTATTAGTATCTATACATAGTGTATAAAATTTTAATACACTAAGACATTACAAACTTGAAAATTGAAACATACAAACAAAGAGACATATTGTATAACTTTTTAATGCACTAAAACATTAAGGGTCTGTTTGGTTTGTAGATGGGTTTATGATTAGGATTTGGATTTGGATTTAAATTTGGTTTATGATTTGAATTTAGATTTGAAGTAGGATAGAGAAAATAATATTTAAAGGTATATTATATATTAAAATATAAATTAAAAATAATTTATCTTAATGTTGAGGGAATTAAAATAAAAATGTGAGGATAAAAAATACTAGGTCCTACATATGTCATAAATCCTTTCCTACCTCTCACCTTTAGCACATGCCCTAATATTTATAAGATGTCTTTAATTTGGTGGATATGTTTTTTAATTGATCGTACAATATAAATAAATCATTGTACTTTTAAGTAATGTGATATTTTAATGGGAGTATTAATTATGTGCTAATTTGGTGGATATGTTTTAATTAGCACATAATTAATACTCCCATTAAAATATCACATTACTTAAAAGTACAATGATTTATTTATATTGTACAATCAATTAAAAAACATATCCACCAAATTAAACACTCCTTTACTAAATAGTACAATAAAAATTTCAAAATGTGCAATTTAAACAAGCTACAACATAATTAAAAATATAAAATAATTAAACACATTAAGTAATGTTTTTTTTAAAACACCATAAAATGAAAAGTACATATTATTATACAGATTGTACAAACTAATAAAACACACAAAGCTTCATACACGCTAACAAGTTGATTGTACATATAGTTTGGAAAACCGGACCGGACCAACGGGTTCAACCGAGAACCGGTGTCGCCACCAGTTCGGCTAGCCAGTAAAAGCCATCCGAAAATGAACTAAAGAGGACCAATTGAAACCGATACAAACTGATAAATCAGGCCTTATCAGAATCTATTTCTCCGGTTAATCGTCACAGGATACCCCACCGCTACAACGCGCTGGTACCCTGCTAGTTTTGTATTATTAGTAAACTTAATTTGGGTGACTTACAAAAATTAATGAGCTACTCTCTTTGTCCTAAAACTTAAGTCAATTTTGACTTTTATTTTGTAATTTTGACCTTAATTATATATTTTCGTATTATATAATACTTGATGAAATATGTAACAATGAAAAAACATTTAAAACACAATCTATTTTTAAATTTTGCATCAAGTATTATATAACACGAAAAAATAATTAAAGTCAAAGTTAAAAAAAAAATCAAAATAGGCTTAAATTTTGGGACGGAGATGGTAACAGGTTATATTTATATTTCAATCTAATTAAAGGGGCTGTTTTTGCAATTTTAAAAAATTGTAGTAGAATAACATTTGTGAAATGTTATTAATAAAATAACATTTAACAAAGTTTTGATTTTTAGTAATGCATTTGAAATGTATTTTGATGACGTAAAATCAAGAAATATGTTGTTAGAATACGACAAATTACTACTAATAATATGAAAGAAATTGATGTTGTGATAATCACTATCTTTAGAAAATATTAGCCCCCACTATCAATACTAGTAGAATTCAAGACTAATTTCTTCTCAAGATTCGACCTTAAACTTTATGTAGCGTACACAAAGTTCTCATGAACATCAGATGTTTGCAATTTAAATGTATTAAAAGTTTACCGAGTTTTTGTTATGTCTAATCCGGAACCAAACATTAGATGTTTTATAGTTAAGTTTTGGGCGATTTATTCACATGAACATTAGATGTTTGCATTTTGTATGTATTAAAAGTTTACCAGATTTTTGTTATGTCTAATTGAAACCAAACACACCCTTTTATAGTTAAGTTTTGGGCGGTTTATTGACATTAACATCAAATGTTTGCCTTTTGTATATGTTGAAAGTTTATCAAATTTTTGTTTTGTTTAATGTGGAACCAAACATACCCTTTCATAGTTAATTTTTGGGCGATTATAAACCAACCAACATGATTGTTGGTTCCCTCCAACGCTGACCAACACAATCCTTGTTGGAATTCTAAGTCTAAGAAGAAGTATTTACTGTAGAATATTGGCTCAAATAAGGGACCCACTTTATCTTATAAATCTCATCCGGATCTTAAGAATCTCTACAAGATTGAAGATATGCTAGTTGATGAGATACAAGTTGGTCAAGTTGGTCAAGTTGATAGCACATTGAGATGCTTTTTTTGAAGCCTATAAATAGTATGGTTTTTCTTTGAGTTTAGCACACCATCACAAACACATACAAGCAATGTATAAACATGTAATAGGTTTTGAGTAATTTTCCTATTATCAATCAAAGAGTCATTTTGGTTATCTGTGTTTATACATTCCAATCTTGAATTGGTATCAGAGCCTGAGAAGAAGGGGCTTTGAATACAAACCTGGTGTTTTCTTGAACCATGTCAGACGTTGAAGATGCAGGAGAACCTGGTCCAACGCCGGTGAGGGTGAAGGAGGTCGGGACAACCACCGTAGCTTGTCCTATGCTATCATCCACTAATTACACAGTCTGGGCCCTACGAATGAAGGTAGTACTCAGAATTCATAAAGCTTGGTTATCTGTCGATCCAGGAACAGAAGCAAATGAAGAGAAAAACAACCTGGCAATGGGATTGCTGTACCAAGCAATCCCTGAAACCTTGATAATGCAGATTGGTGATGTCGATAGTCCGAAGGTGCTGTGGGAATCGATCAAAGCTCGATATGTTGGAGCAGATAGAGTGAAGGAAGCAAGGTTGCAGACTTTAAACTCTGAATTTGACCGGTTAAAGATGCAAGAGACCGAGACCATCGATGTCTTCGCCGGAAAACTCGCCGGAATCGCCTCGAAATCCGCGTCGCTAGGAGAAACAATAGACGAAGCAAAGCTTGTGAAGAAGCTGTTAAAAGTGGTACCAAGAAAATTTATTCATCTTGTTGCTTCTCTTGAGCAGGTTCTTGATTTAAAGACAGTGGGTTTTGAAGATGTCGTGGGTCGTTTGAAGGCGTACGAGGAGAGGATTCGTGGTGATGAAGGTGGAGACGAGCAACAGGTGATGTTTACTCGTTCGAGTGGTGGTGGTGGATCGAACAGTGGTGGACGGGGTGGTGGTTCTGGTGGAGGATCTGGGTTTTCTGGTTCGTCTGGATCGAAGGGAAAATGGGGAAGAGGGAAGAGTGAGGGTGTTAATAATAGAGATGGGTCATCAGGTGGGTCAAGTGGATCCGGTTCCTCAAAGGCCCAAAATAATTATAAACCCAACAAGTCCAAACCCAATAATCAACCAAATTTTAATTCAGACTCAAACCGAAACCAGAAAAAAGATCTGTCGAAAATTATTTGTTACAGATGTGATAAATCAGGTCATTACGCGTCTAAATGTCCGGACCGACTCCAAAAATTCCAAGAAAGCAATTTTACGGAGCAAGAAGATACTGATGAAACTGTGTTTTTACACGAGACAGTATTTTTGAATGAAAAGAATGTGATACCGTCTCGGTATAACGCACAAGAAAAAGATGTGTGGTATTTGGACAACGGGGCAAGTAATCACATGACGGGAAATCGATCGTTTTTCTCCGAACTCGACGAAGGAATAACCGGAAAGGTTAAATTCGGTGATAATTCGTGTGTCGAAATTAAAGGGAAAGGCTCTATTCTTTTCCAAGGAAAATCGGGACAACAACGATTGATGACGGAGATTTATTTCATACCGGATTTGAAAAATAATATTTTCAGTCTCGGACAAGCAACTGAAGCCGGGTGTGATATTCGGATGAAAGATGACTATTTGACGATGCATGATGCTGACAACTGCTTATTGATGAAGGTACAAAGAACTCCAAACCGCCTTTATAAAATAAATTTAACAATTGGAGTACCTATTTGCCTTCATTCAAGACTAGGTGAAGACACGTGGCGCTGGCATGCAAGACTTGGGCACATCAATTTCGAGTCAATGAAAAAGATGTCCAAGAAAGGTCTAGTCAAAGGGTTACCTCATTTTAAAAATGAGAATCAACTGTGTGAATCTTGTTTGGTGGGCAAGCAAACAAGAAAGTCATTTCCATTAATGACGATGTACAAAGCAACACGACCATTGGAGCTCGTTCATGGTGATTTATGCGGTCCGATCACACCGTCAACGAAAGGTCAAAATCGGTACATTTTCACACTAATTGATGATTATTCACGATATATGTGGACTTTTCTTTTGAAGGAGAAAAGTGAGGCGTTTTTACACTTCAAGAAATTCAAAGCTTTGGCGGAGAAGGAGCTCGGAAAGTCTTTGAAGGTGTTTCGAAGTGATCGAGGAGGAGAGTTTACTTCGCTCGAGTTTAATTCCTTTTGTGATATAAATGGAATCAAACGACATCTTACCGCCCCATATTCACCACAGCAAAATGGAATTGTGGAACGAAGAAATCGAACACTCATGGACATGACACGAAGTATCATGAAGGCGATGCATGTTCCAAATTATCTGTGGGGAGAAGCTGTAAGACACTCTACAAATTTGATCAACCGCGTTTACACAAGAGTCCTTGGTGATACAACTCCGTACGAGAAGTTGTATAAAAGAAAACCGAATTTGGAGAATGTTCGTATCTTTGGGTGTCTAGCATATGTGAAAGTTGAACCGGTGAATCTCAAGAAGTTGGATGCAAGATCAAGACCACTAGTGCATCTTGGTTCCGAACCGGGTACGAAAGCTTATCGGCTTTTTAACCCGGCTACACAAAAAATAATTGTAAGTCGAGACGTTATTTTTAACGAGACCAAATGGTGGGATTGGGACAAAGAAGCAGGTACCAACAATGAAGAACCGGGGTCATTCATAGTTCCATGGGACTATCCAGAAGATAAGGCTATAAACCAAGGAGATGATGTAAGCAATGATCAAACTGAACCGATTGAATCGGATCACGAGATTGAAGACGGAGTGCAGGTTCAAGACAACGAGCAACCAAGTCCGGTCAACAATAACGTGAACAATGTCCAGAACCGAAGGCCCACGAGAACAAGGAGACTTCCAACTCGACTGCAAGATTTTGTGCTTAACCTTAATAATCTTGATGAACTTCTCCTAATAACCAATGACGAACCAGTATCGGTTGAAGAGGCAAAGAAAGAACCAGAGTGGGTCAAAGCCATGAATGCAGAGATCAATTCGATCAACAAGAATAACACTTGGATTCTTGTGAACAAGCCTATGGGGGTGAAGGTGATTGGACTCAAATGGGTGTTCAAACTGAAGAAAAATGCAGACGGCACCATCATCAAATACAAGGCAAGGTTGGTTGCTAAAGGGTACGTGCAACAACCTGGTATTGATTTTCAAGAAGTATTTGCACCGGTAGCTCGAATCGAAACTATCCGGTTTCTCATTGCCTTAGCCGCAACAAACGGGTGGGAACTTCACCACTTAGATGTCAAAACGGCTTTCTTACACGGAGAGTTAAAGGAAACCGTTTATGTGTCACAACCGGAAGGCTATATAAGGAAGGGCAACGAGCATAAAGTGTATCGCCTTCACAAAGCACTTTATGGTCTAAGACAAGCACCTCGAGCATGGAACACGAAGCTTGATGGAATTTTGAAGGGGTTGAAATTTCACAAGTGCTTGAAAGAACCATCGGTGTACCGGAAGCAAGAAGGAACTAACTTGCTAATTTTAGCAATTTATGTTGATGATTTATTTGTTACAGGTACAAATTTGAACATGATCAAAAGGTTCAAATTCGAGATGTCCAAGAACTTCGAGATGTCGGATCTTGGAAGATTGACTTACTACCTGGGCATTGAAGTCAAGCAAGAAGAATCAGGGATTACGATAAACCAAGAAGCCTATGCTCAACGCATACTGAAGGAAGCTGGTTTACAAGATTGCAATCCAACTCACATTCCCATGGACACGGGAACCAAATTGTCAAAGGCCGAAGATGAACCCGAAATTGACCCTACACAATATCGAAAGGTGGTTGGATGCCTTAGATATCTCTTGCAAACAAGACCTGATATGGCATACTCGGTTGGAGTTATTAGCCGATACATGCAGAGTCCAAGAGAATCACATGGTCATGCAATTAAACGCATTCTACGGTACTTACGGGGAACAACGAGATACGGAATTAAGTACGAGAGGATGGGTCAAAACAGGATCATTGGTTTTAGTGATAGTAGTCACAATGTTGATCCGGATGATGGAAGAAGCACAACTGGTCACATTTTCTACTATGGGTTATCTCCGATAACCTGGTGTTCGCAAAAGCAAGATACCGTTGCTTTATCATCTTGCGAGGCAGAGTTCATGGCAGCTACCGCGGCTGCTTGTCAAGCAATATGGCTTCAGGATTTGCTTGGAGAAATTATGAACAAGACGCAAGAGAAGGTGGTTCTTAGGGTTGATAACAAGTCTGCTATCGAACTAACAAAGAATCCCGTTTTTCACGGAAGGAGTAAACACATTCACACGAGGTTTCATTTCATTCGCAATTGTGTTGAAAACGAACAGGTGGAAGTGGAGTACATTCCCGGTGAGAAACAGAAGGCGGACATTCTCACAAAACCATTGGCTCGAACCAAGTTCAAGGAAATGCGGAGCTTGATTGGAATCAAAGACATCTCTAGAAGGACTTAGAGATTCGGGGGTGATTGTTGGAATTCTAAGTCTAAGAAGAAGTATTTACTGTAGAATATTGGCTCAAATAAGGGACCCACTTTATCTTATAAATCTCATCCGGATCTTAAGAATCTCTACAAGATTGAAGATATGCTAGTTGATGAGATACAAGTTGGTCAAGTTGGTCAAGTTGATAGCACATTGAGATGCTTTTTTTGAAGCCTATAAATAGTATGGTTTTCCTTTGAGTTTAGCACACCATCACAAACACATACAAGCAATGTATAAACATGTAATAGGTTTTGAGTAATTTTCCTATTATCAATCAAAGAGTCATTTTGGTTATCTGTGTTTATACATTCCAATCTTGAATCCTTCATCATACATGTTGAAAATAATTGTAAAAAACATATTTAATTGTATTTCATTAATGCAGTAAAAATCATGACGAATTTATTTTCAAAGCAAAAGGTTAAGTGTTAGGTATATGATTGATTAAATTTTATATTATAGATATAATATAAACTAAATTAATCTTTCCATTAGTTTTCTTCAAAAGCCTTTTAAAAGACTTTCAAACATTTTGAATGAAATCACATTTGTTAACCCACTTTCATTTCTCTCACTCACATATGTGAGATACATACAAATATGCAATACACAAAATTGTTGATAAAACCCATAAGTTCAACATATACAATGTTAATAAAGTTTTGCAATATTTATAGAACAACTTCAAATATGATTAATGAAATTAGGATATAACCATGTGGGGCAATAAGGGAAATATATTAGTGTATACACTTTTGTCCTCCAATGCATACAATCACACCAAAAATGTCACCCTTCCATGTTAAATTGGGAAACAAAAAGTACGAGAGAAGACTTGAGCATCGTACTCCAATAGGACATGTGTCGTATCAACCCAATAGAGAACAAACACTCTAGCACACTCTAGGAGCATCAAATTTGTGGCTGTCAATTCCATATACTCGTTAATGCGAAAAGTGCATACTGGTGGTCACTAGTGCTTAATTGACACTAGTTGTCGATAATCCAATCGATCAACATTGTGTATATATGAAGTAATGAAGAGTCAATTTCAAATGTAAAAGGACGAACCATAATCTCGACAATCAACTCAATTCTATCACGTAACATGAAAACATTATCTTTCTTGCCTGGTTACCTCTTGGCTTGTAGATAGTGTATTTCTTTTGTATGAAAAACGTGGAAGTGCATGTACATAGGCAATTAAGTAAAGTATACAATATACAATATGTAATAAGCGTTTGATTAGTGTTTTTAGATTGTAAGTTCACGAAAGGTAATATTTTATGATTACAAAGGTGAAAAACAATGGTACAATGGATGGAGGTAATTGCATATGAGGGAAGATGTATTCGGACCGTCCTTTTTAACACTTTTACATCTTTGGTTCATTGATTCTATGTTGACGACCCATAGTGTATGGAGGCGCACTTGCATTTGACCTTTTCTTTTGATTCAAGAAAGCTATATCTATATCTATACTACTTTATAATGCATTTAGGCTTTCTAAAATTAAAAGGCTTAAAAATTCAGACTTTTTTACTTGCTTATGATGGATAGAGTTTTTCTAACCAAAAATTAAGATAAGGAGCTCCAATCATGAGATGACATGTGTCACTTCTTAACAAACTTCAAGACTAACTTCTAACAAACTCCAAACTTAACTCCTAACCACTAAAAATTAAGATAAAGAGCTCCAATTATAAAATGACATGTGTCATTTCTCAACTAAAAATTCATCTTTATTTTTAAATTAAAATATCTTTTTATCTACTTATTTTTTTATAATCTAATTTCATCATATTTTCTAAAAATTTATGCTCTTTAATTCAACATCCATTTTGATATATTTTTATGAGTTTTTAGTTTTTATATTTTTAATGGGTTTATTTTATTTTAATTCAAATTTTTACAACTTTAACATTTATTTCATTTATTTCAATCAATATAATCTTGATTCGTCAAAATCATATACTTTTGTGGTAGTGTTTGACGCGTAAGAGATTGCGAGGGTATTTCTATATGCGGGAATAATGATGTCGCGGGAAAGCTACGGGAAAGTTACGGGTAACCCAAACAAACACTTACAACTAACACATATACATTCGAAGTGTTGTGAAACGAATTCACTAAACGGGTAAGCAAACACATATAACTATACTTATCGTCGCCGCTGTGCGCGGGTACCCGACTAGTAGTAAATAATAGACGGTTGAGATTTTCCTTGTTCGAGTCTTTGATAGACGAGTCTTTGACTCAAATATATGCAGCCTGATCGAGATATGTTGTGACTGTTTACGACCGTTTCTCTGATATTCTCATGACCGATTCAATCTTTTTCATTAGACCTCTCATGAGGATGTGAGAGGTTATTATGGGGAAGAGATTTAGTGAGAAAAATATTTGAAATAGGAAGAAATTTCAGTCACGCATTTAAAATGAGATAGCGAAATTTTTTTAAGTGCATCTAAAATGTGTAAACTATTCTCATTTTAATTTTATTTCTTATTTGATCCTAACTTGTTAGATGTGAAGTGGTTATGTAAAGAAATTAAGAAAGATTAATAGCCAAACATTTTATATAAAAGGGAAAAATTTATGAAGAAATGCATTTACTTTTGTAAGTGCATCTGAAATGTATGATTATGATTTTTTTTCATCTTTTTTATTTTAATTTTTCTTCTCATCTGATCTTAACTGGTAACTCCTAACTCTCGTATCAAATACTTTTTCATAATAAGCAACTATTCACTTTAGTTTGAAATTTGACAGTTAAAATCAAGACCTGGAGAAAAAATTCAGAGACAATATATAAGGTATAAGATGCCAATTGACTTTATGTTCCTAAGCTTTGTGACATTTTTTGGAGAAAGATGAGTGTACACAGAGGTCTTATGTCTTAAAAACACATATAACTCGCGGTGGAGCTATGTGAAAGGAGCCACGCACAAGGTTGAGTAACAAGGCCAGAAAGGGGGTGGGGAGGTGATCCCTTGTGTGGAGGGTGCCACATCGGATAAGTCAGCTTCTCGTATCATTTCTGCCAATACATCCGTCTGTTTTAACACACCCTAACACACGCCAAGTACATACGCACATCAGTCGTACATCCAAACACATTGCACATCTCCCACGCCTAAAGAACAGAATATATCATTCAAAATTTGTGTAGACAAATTACCATATATAAATAGAACATGTTCTCCGTTTTATATCAAAATCAAGAACTTGTAATGCTGCTCTATCTTCATTTCAAGGAGTTGATCACATATGTATAACGGAGTCCTACAGAAAGATACGAAACTCATGTTCAAAATTCTTACCCCGACTCCTAACATAATAATCAAAGTCACTAAACCAACAAACAGAGCAAAATTGGGTACTGACAGATTATTGTTAGTCCAGTCTACAGAGCAAAAATGGGTTCGAATTCTACCTTTTGAAACCACTATCACAACATTAGTTACACTATAACTATTACTACTCCCCATTTGCATGTGTTTCTAATCACTTGATTGTATGGCAAATTGAACCTTTGGTTGGAAGCAGGGATATGCATACCTGTCGGCCTTTTCAATACATCTAAACTGAGATTGACTATTCGTGTTTTGTTCTTTTAAATGGGACCTGTCACGAGCTCCGTTCTTGTGTCAATTTTGGTCCCACCATTTAAACCTATCTTTACTTCACCATTGTTCATGCCTCCTTTCTTCACCCTAGCCTTGTAGGTTTTCGATTCAGGCACAGGAATCACGACATTACTTAAATTCATGATCCCGTCTTTTCCAGATAATGATTCCACGTCGGATAGAATCTTCTTGAGCTGAGCTCGTTGACACACAATTCTACCCTTGTTCCATCCAGGTAAGCAGAAAGATGATGAAACACTATCTTTCAAAAGTGAATAGGCGATCTTGGCAACAGGGAAATCCCGTGTTATCGAGCTTTTTTCCATCTGGCCTCTTCTGTTTGAGAAAAATGTATACTGATAAGAATTTAATGCTATTTTTATTTTATATTCAAAATCTGTGGGAACAAAATTAAATACTGCAACCACAAAGTTAGGGATATGGAACTTACACTGCAACTACAGAAGCTAGATGAGGAAGATCCTCTCCGTCCACTAACATTTGATGCATGTTCTGAAACCAAAGTGATATAGCTGTACATGCACCACCGGGCCACAACCTACAGATGATCAAAGAACATTATACAAAAATGTTCATCTACATCTTTCTAAAATTAGTGTAGAAAAACATGAGTGGTTAGTTGGGTCGGATCACAGGTAGGTGCACGGTCAGGTTGGCTCGAAATGTTTTTCTGTCAATTTTTTTATGAATAATTATTGTGTCAAAATATAGTGACAGATACTAAATTATTTTGATAATAATGTAAAATTTGTGTGCCAGGTTAATTAATGGGTAAAATGCCTAGAAAAAGAGTCTCCTATTTAATTTATACTGATATATATGAAGATGGGATACCCTGTTAACCATTTCTTAACCATATGAAGATGAGCCACGCACATTTGTAATTGTTTAATGCAGCATACTTACCATGTTTTAATAGTTGAATTTTACTTGCTCGCCATTGCTATACCATCTTACGCAACAGATTGCATACTTTGGTATGAAATGGCAAGTATGTTGCATTAAATGTAAAACGCCCCAAAACTCATATGAATAAGCTAGCCCAATAACTTAGAGAACAAGTGACAAGATTTACTAGGAGCGAACAGCCTTATACTAGTGTTCAAACATCTCACTTCTAACAATGCATGAGGGTTTATTACAAACTCATCCACTTACTTACATGACGCATTCGTCAAGCCTACACACCTACATTCATGCCCCAAGCGTCTCATGAGCATAGCACTTACTATACCCTGAGGGGCTATGGCTTTGATACCATTTGTAACATCCAAAAAGCCAAGCAATTGGCTAGCTTAATAACTTCCACCATGGTTTAAGTTGATCTCGCACTTATTTGGCTAGCTCATCGCTTGGGGTTTTGGCATGTTAGGACGCTCCTCGTGTAGTGAGTCCCACACTCATGTGACTATGTTGCGCTTATAGTGAAAAGATAATGGCACATTACATTATCTTGCGGTTTGAAAAATGATTTAAGAGGTTTTATGCATTAGAATTACACTTTTGTTTTAGTTACCCGGTTTAACCCATGTTGAGAAATAACATACCCGAATCAACCATAGAAATTGCTATGATATAAATACCTGTGTACATCAACAGACCACACACGTTTGCTGTTACGGAATATTTCAGGGAAAAGTCCTCTCTTTGTCGCTTCTTTAAGTACTCGTGTTGCTCTTTCCTTCTGACCTAACCACCAAAGAGCTTCTAGAAGTGTATTGTAGAACCTCAACCCTAAACCACGACCTTCTGTGTTAAGTTTATCAAACACATACTCCACCATTTGCCAATTAGAAGCATCATCATAATCTCCCCTAATCATCTGCCCAATCACTTGATGAATATTAGACGAGTCACATTTAATCATCTCATCCAGTAACTTATGGGCATCGTCCCACCTGAAAAATAAAGCATACAAAACTGTAAATGAAACTGGAAGAACCGACATTAAAAACAGTAATTTTTAATATTTTTTTATAACAACTAACCTTTCACTCTTAGCATAAGTTGCCAGCATCATGCAGTAGCTCATGACACTAGGCAACTCAACCATTTTCTCAATCTCCTGAAACTGTTCTTCACTTTCATCCACAAGACCTGCAAAGCAGTAAACACTCAGAACTGCCTCGAGTGTCCGTTCATCTGGGTGACACTTTCCCTTTTCCATATCAACATAAGCTTTAATAGCATCTTCAAACTGTCCCGCCTGCCTAAATGCTTCAATTACACCATTAAACGTATCGATGTTCCCTGACACGTTACTCTCACTCATTCTAGAAACTATTGCTTCAGATTCTTTGTACAATCCCCCTCTTGAAAATACATCAATTAGAGAATTATACGTCTCAACAGACGGAGCACTTCCAAGTTCATTCATTGTGTTGAAAGTAACAACTGCTTCTTCATACAAAGCAGCTTGTCCATAAGCTTCTATAATCGCAGTATACGCCTTTGAACTAGGTACTAATCCACTATTCCTCATGTGTAGTACAATCTTTTTTGCATCCTCGTGAAGACCACCTTTCCCACACGAAACTATCAATCCCTCATATGTTTCCATATTCGGATCAATCTTTTCATCAACCATATCATTAAACAAAGTTATGACTTCTTTATAATACCCACCTTCGCCAAAAACATCTATAAGAATATTATACGTACCCGCATCCAACCCCATACTACTAACTTTCATCTCAAGAAAAAGCTCCCGAACATCATCATACCTCCCTTGCCTCCCAAACAAATTCAACAAAATAGTATACGTCATCGCATTAGGCACACACCCCGCCGACTGCATCTGCCTAAACACATCCATAGCATCCTTCGTCCGTTCCAAATCCGCATACGCTTCCAACAAAACATTATAACACGACGCTTCAGGCAAATTCCCTCTCGACTCCATCTCCCTCAAAAGCTCCGAAACCTTCCCCAAATCACCCAGCTTCCCAAACGTCTGAACCAAATAATCATAACTAGTAGTATCCGGAATCGTCCCACCTTCATTCATAGTCCTGAAAACCATCACCGCCTCATCACCCAACCCTCTATTAGCACAAGCAGCAAGCAAAGTATTATACGTAACTAAATCCGGCTGAAGACCCTCATGCCTCATTTCCGCAAACAAACTCAACAACCCTTCCCAATCATACCCACTCCTCGCACACGAGTTAATAACAGTATTATAAGTCAAAACATTAGGCGCAATCTTCTCCTTCTTCATCCTATCAAGCAACATTAAACTAGTCTCGTACTGCCCGTTCCTACCATACGCATTAATAATACTGGTATACGAAAACACACTACGCGCAACACCTTCACTATTCATCTCATCAAAAACCTCCATACACTTATCCAACAACCCCTCCCGTCCCAATATCCCAATCACAATAGTATAAATATGATCATTGGGTTTAGACCACACTTGTCTCTGCATTTGTTTAAACAAACGCAACGACCGTTGCCAGTCGCCACGGGACGCTAACTCCTTAAAAACTAGCGCGAAATCATTTAAACTTAACTTGTTCTTAAAGGGTTCAAGGCAACGTGCAATGCTGCCACGTGGAGGGAGTCCTGATAACTTATTGAGTAATGATTCTACTTCGTAACTGTATTTACCTTTTTCGACGCTGTTTGTCGGGTATCCGAATACGAGCTCTTTCGGCTTTGGTTTGGATCTGGTTCTGGAACGAGAATTTGGGGGTTTTGTTATTGATGTATTGCTATTATTGTTACAAAGTATGATTGAGTTTTGACCTGTGAATTGGCATCTTTGGGTTTTTAATATAGGGGAATTAAGGTTGTTTGTTGTTGTACGGATGAGGAGTGGTGAGATTATGTGGTGTGTGAGTGTCATTTTCTATCACATGGGTTGAATACTTGATTATGGTTGTATGGTTTAAGGTTGAGTGTGTGTTTTGGTGTGTGAAATGATGGGGTTTGAAGAGAAGGGTTTAAGTGGAAGAAGATGAAGGTGGAGTGAATTTTGGTTGTGGATAACATAAAACTGGTTTGGTTTTGTTTTGTTTTTATTTGCCGCTTAAGATAATTGGTCAAGTGTATGAATAGTCCTTTTAGTTTTAAATTTGTAAAAATCAAAAAAATGGTATGATGTCGGCTGACCATTGGGGTCAAAACCAAATCGAACCGATCAAAATCGAACCGAAAACCGATTTTGTAGATGACATGAATCAAGAATCGAACCGAAGTGTCTCAGTTCGCTTCGGTTTCGTTCGGTTTGTTCAGTTCGGTTCAGTTTAATTTATATGGCTTAGGCTTGTTTTTTTTGATTTTGGCTCGAACCGAATCGAAATCAAAAATCATAAATATATAGAACCGAAAACCGAATCGAATATGATCGGTTCGATTTTGGACAGATCGGTTCGGGCCAGTTTTTTGGTTCGGTTCATTTTCGATTTGCTTTAACAGCTTTAGTATGATCTTACGATTCTATAACCGATACTATGATCTTGATCCCATGTCCAGACAAGGTAGAAGGAAGAGGTTTTCGGGGCGATCATGAAATAGTGAACTACATGACTTTTTCTCTTAGCGGTTGTTTATTGTGTAACAAGTTTTCTTTAACTTCAATATAATAAATGAAAAATGGCACAAAAAATACCTAATTTAAAGTCTATTTCTAATCAACGTATTCAATTTTTTTCTGGCACAAAAAGCAACCATGTTTTTTTAGCCTATTTGGGTTAATTCGTTAAATATTTTTGTTATGTCATTAACAAGTTTTTTTAGCCGATTTAGGATTTTTTTTTTATATAGCCGATTAACCTATCCATGAACACAACACCAATTGGAAGTTAAAAAAAAATAATAATAAATAAAATGAGTGAATTTTATGCAAGCTTGGTCAAGAAAAAGATATTTAATGAAAGTTCGTTAATGACTTAACACGATTTAACGAATTAACCTAAATTGGCTATAAAAAAAAACTTTGTTACCTTTTTGTGCTCAAAATATAGTTAGGTGTCATGATTGAAAATAGACCCCGAGTTAAGCCTTTTTGTGCTATTTTCCCTAAAACAAACCTGTTAAACTTTAGTTATGAATTCTTTTATTGTGTTCAAACAATCTTATATTGATTTAGCTAGTTTTGTGAGAGCAAATGGAACTTTTGTAATTCTGTTGATAGCGGACAACCTTAAGACACAGAGTATGGACATAGATACTATTTGAGCATGTATAAAACATAGAAAAATGATTGGGAGACCTAATTTGTATGCCTAAATTCATACATAAACAAATGTGTCATGATCCTGATGGTTTGCAAAAAAGTGAGCCCCCTGGCTGCAGCCATCAGGATGATGCCACATAGGATTATGTATGAATTTTGTCATATCTTTTAGGCCTCTCAATCACTACTCTAAAACATATGTCTTAAAAACATTTGTAAATTCTTTAGGAGCCTAATTATAAGTGCATATCTTTTTGAGACATTTATTGTTACAATGTCATTTTCGTATGATGTTTAAGCGAAATCTAAAGAATTTCATAGTTCAACTTCCTACAATTTGATTACTTCCCCATCAAACTGATAAACATACTTGGCAACTAAATTTAACAACTTTTAACACTAATATTTGATACAAGTAAACATATACACCTAACCTAGCAACTATTTTATTCACATACATACTAGCAAAAATATCAATTAACATGAGGCTCGACTACAAAATCAAATAAATGAATGCAAGCTTATAGAACTAATGTGCTCCTACTTAAGAACTATTCAATTTACATGAGATTTCATCTTAACTTCCATGAACATCATGATTATAAGAGCATTAGGTGATGTCATGAGCCATAGGCTCATGATATAACAAAAAAATGTTGTCACGTTAGTTTTTGACCTTATAACTCAACCCAAAAACATGCTCCCCGAAATGCCCAACCTGAATTTCTTTTTACCATAAAACCAACAACAACAATAACAACAACAAACTCAATCCCGCCAAACAGGGTATGGAGGAGGTAAAATGTAGACAAATCATACCCCTACCCCAAGATAAATCCGGGAGTAGAGAGACTTTTTACCAGAAAACCAACGCACTTTATTTCAAAATTGGCATACACGTGTTGCCCAGAAAACCGACGTACTTATACGTAAAACTGGCGCACTTTTGAGTGTGAACAACTCATAAATGTTCTTAACTAAAATATGATTAACTCATGTCTATAAAAGCCATACTAAACAATATTTCAACACAATCATTTTATAACATATCTGAAAAACGGATAATAATCGTGAAACGCGCGGAAGCCTAATTTTCTACAACAAACGGCCTTATTCCAAACACCCCTTTTAAAACTTGTAACTATAAAAATACATATCATTGTCTATATAAACTTGTTACAAAAAGACTCTTGTTTTAGGGACATTCAAAGCTGATAACAAATAATGGGAATGAGAAGCTCGTTACCTAACCCGCAAGCTACATCACTTTAACTCATTACGCCCCACTTAACAAATAGCTTGGTCTCATATAACAAATCTCTAAAACATGAAACTGAGAAGGGTAAGTCCTTGTGACTTAGTGAGTAAACGAAACTAATCTGAAATATACTAGCTATTCTGAACATAAACATAATAGTATATGAATCTTGCTACTTGTACATGACTTATATCTCTAATTATGAATTTTCTTAATCTCGACTTAATATCTGACACGTGCTTATGACTAAACGACACTTGGTCGTCCTGCTATAGGTGGGAACACCCAACCGCGGGGGGGGGGGGGGGGGGGGGGGGGGGGGGGGGGGGGGGGGGGGGGGGATCGAATCGGAGTAACTGGTGAGTACTCTTCTTGGGGTTCTAACTCGTCATCGTGCTTATCTGAAACTTGGGTCATCCATAAAGGATGCTTGGTCATATATACTTGGCATGCTAGTACTAAACATAGATCATCTGCATCGGATGTAAACACTGTAATAAGCACGGGTCATCCAAAAAAGAAGTTTCTATGAGATTTTTATATCGTGCACTTCTCAGACACGTTACATGACTTTTGGTGCGTTTCTTGGGCACCATTAACTTGACAAATGATGCTTCTTGTGAGCATCCTAAACATGGTTTGTTCGGCTATATTCGAATTATACACATGTTCTAACATCATGTCAAATCTTGCAACATGAAACTAAATCTGTTACTCATCTGGGCCTTATAACGCAACATGAATGATTCTGAAAAAGCCTCGAGCACCTAAATCATGATAGATGCACACATAGACTATTAACACATATCTAACAAATAAACATGATCATATACGTTGGAAACATAAAATATAATACATTTGAACATGTATAAACACAAAACAACACTTAGACATTAAAGCACATAGCTAAACTATGTTTGTCAATTATGCACTTTAACCTTTTTGGCTGACTTAAACTCTGAACCAACTCATGAGGCTAATTTACATGAAAGTAGACTCTTTTGGATTTCCAAGGATGCACTTTATCTCGCTCTTTCGCAATCTTGAAAAGTTTCGCCTAAAAATCAAAGAGATATTTCGAGCTAAGCTTTGTTGGATGGATTAGAGAGCTGGTAAGTTCATCAAGGCATTGTCGATCCCTGATAAACCTTTGTCTATAAGCTTCTAGTTAAAGTATGCCTTTAAATTATCTTCAACTCTTTGACGATATCTTTGGCTTGACCTTGTTGAGGTTGCTCGCTAATTTCTTTATCAACGAGCCTTCTTATACTAATTATAATTTATATTTATATCTAGTCAGAGACCATTAAACACTAAATTAGCCCAACATAAATATAAATCTAGTCAAAGACCATTAGGCAATGAATTAGCCCAACATAAATGTAAATATAATCACAGACCATTGGGCACTGAATTAACCCAACATAAATGCCTTAAAAATGATGATATTTGGCGCTTATAGTTAGCCGAATGTTCAAAACAACAATTTCTTTTGATTTATAAACTTTGCTGTGATGTTAGAGCATCTATTGGTAGTTAATAAAAAGGTTTATGAAAAAGGAAAAGATCCATAATAAACATTTATTTGATGCTTACCTGGTATGAAATTGTATAATTTTTAAACATTTTTAGAATTTTATATATTTGAGTTATATGAAAACACTAAAAAGCTTACGTGTAGTAGAGATATCTTTATGCCACCAAAAGTTTTATTGATACGACTCATTTACAGATTTTCTTAAAAGTCCACTATAATGAATTCCCTTAGTATTTTACGCTGAGTTAAATGGCATCGAATCGTTGAAGACTTTACGAATTTAAGTAAACAAAATACTCAAAATTGGTTATATTTGACTTTGACTATGACTAATATTGTTAGCTTAATGCTTCGTTACAAATAATTTCGCTATCTATTCTAAGTATGTTCTCTTTGACTTTGACTACTAAACAAAACTACTCGAGACCTTTTAAAATGGCATGAATATAGTTGAAATTAAAGGGAAACTATACACAAATTTGCAATAAGATACAAAAGAATTTGTGCTAAAACAATAAAGGAACAAATAATGATAGTTAACTCAACTCTTACACACAACTTCAACAAACACGTAGGATCTGAAAATGAGTATAACCTAGCCTTCAACTAAACTAAGGGCGTGCTTGGTTAGGGGTTAAGGGGGGGTGGGGAATGGGTAAAGTATTCAAAAGGGCCCACATCACAGATAAATTGATGCTTGGTTGGGGAGGGGTAAGGGTTTGATTACCCCGTAGTGGGTAATGAACCATTATAGAGTAAATTGGGGGGTAAGGTATTGATTACCCACCTCACTCATTCCTTTGCATTCCTTTCCCTTTCCCTTTCCCTTTTCCTTTCCCCACTTTGAACCAAGCGGACCCTTAACTCTTGATCATGCATTGGAGACGTAATTAGTAAGTAACGAGGGTTGGTTCAACCAAAAGAGTACCATAGTTGACTGTATTGTTCACTAGAGTGCTAGGTGCAGTTATGCATCAATAACCGTTATTAGTGTCTCACCTCAACATACACTCAATAATACCACAATACTAAAACACTCTTCTCAGTTATAACTTTTATCAGTGCATGTTGGTCCCATAACACATCACCAGAAATACCCGCTCGCTTAAAAAAGAAAAGGAAAAGCGAACAACGGTATCCAATTAACCAACGATGGAACGAATGACACCATTTTGGCGTGGAGACCGGTGCAATACAACGCTGCCGTTGATGCCAAAAAACCCAACGACGTGTTGTTTGGCAACAACACCGTGCTTTCTTAAAATGTGTTTTGTGAGGTATGATTTTAGGGTGAAGAGATAAGATTAGGATATGCGGCTAGTTTTTTGGCTTGGGGCTTTGTGGGCTTAGGTAGTTTTTTTGGGTGGGTTAGGCTCCTAGGCGCCTCGTTGTTGTTTTTCCGTAGTTTAGACCCCGTACGTTGCTTTGCTTTCCGTAGTTTAGGCCCCGTGCGTTTGTTTTGCTTTGCTCGTGCCGTCGAGGCTTGCCTGCTTTTTCTTGCCCTGCTTTTGCTTTTGGTGCACTGTTTTTTTTGCCCTGCCTTAGCTTTAGGCCCGTGCGGCGTTTTTGCTTTGATCTTTGTTGCTCTTCTTAGGTTTGCCTGCTTTCTATGCGTTTTTCTTTACTGCCTTGCCTTGTTTTGCCTGCTTTTTCACCTGTGCTTGTTGTTTACGATCTTCTGCTCTTTTTTCATTTATTCCTCACCCGCACACCTGCACTTGCCGGAGGTCTCGTTGGAAGCAGTCTCTCTACTCCAAGGTCTATCTTGGGGCAGGGGTATGATCTGTCTACATTCATACCTCCCCCATACCCCGCCCCGACAGGATTGGGTATGTTGTTGTTATTTGTCACACCCCCAATTTACCTGTTTTGCAGCGGAATGGAATTCCTGGGGGCAACGACTGTCATAGCACCACATCACAGTTATATTGAACGACCTAAAGTGTCGTTTTATAAACACATCGTTGGATATTTCATAAAAACAAATCAGAGTACACATCGTTCCCAAAAGGTTTACAAAGGTTTGCAAAGATACAAATATGTTACAAATCCAAACGATGTTTTTAAAGTAAACCATAATGTACATAATGTAAGTCGACGCCGCGACTCAAAATATAGGTCCCTAACCATGTCATGATGAACGTGCCTCAGTTACCTGAAAATACATTGCTAAAAACGTCAACAATAATGTTGGTGAGAAATCATAGGTTTATGTAAATGTTTTATACGACTACACAAGTATAGAATATGCATGACATTCCAGTCACGTAAAAATAATGTTACAATTGCCTTAAGCCCATGACCCCGAAACTAGACTGATCAATTATGTATGCCCCTCCACAGAGTGTTTGCCAGACAACTCTGTAATGAAATCAAATGAAATGCATCCGTTTTCCTGGTTGGGATTCACCAACCCGGATGGAGGCGTCACCCTCGATAGATCTATCCACTCATCCTCGCTTCAAAGATTAACGGTTCATGGTTCATGAAATGGGGACTTTCAAATTGGCATATGTGGTAACTTAAGCAATGTAATGAATTTAACATACTTGGTATCGTACAAAAAAAAATGTAGTGCAATGTATTCTCCCCCGTGGGTTTGAAATAATCGAAAGCATGTAAAAACGGGGCTATGAAAACTCACTTGGATAAACTGGAAATAACGGCAAAAGTGAGTACACTGAGGTTTATAATGATGCGTCAACCGGGACCTATTATCAATGATATGATATGTCATGAGTTGCAATGTAATGCTATGCATGCACTTCGTATGTTATTTATACCATTTACGGGTTTTGAAAATATTATTCGTCGTCGAAAAATACTCTTTTGACGTCTCGACCAATCAAAAATGACTTTACATGTTTTTACGTCAAAATGTCATCCTACAATGGTTTTATAATGATTTTTGGTGAAATTACCATTTTTCGTCGCAAAACAATGACGTCAGAGAAACCATGAAATCAACAAAAATGGCTCCGGAAAAATGGTCGTAAAACGGTGTACGTCGATCGTTAGAGAACGAACTCGACGGTTTTGGAAAGTTTGTATCGATATCTAAAAGTTTCAGTTCAGGAGTTTTCGTTCAAAAGGTCTCGATCATAAAGATATCAAAGGCTAAAGATGGTGGTTTTTGTGAATTGTGTGCAGAAAATGAGTTTCGGCCAATGTTTGAACATCCGTAAATAACTAACCATAACTCCGCTTGACAAACGGCTTTTTGTTTTGAAAAATATGGCCGATGAACTTGATTTTACTAGAAGACACTTTGCTATAAAAAGTTTTGCATCATGGGTAAAAACTGCCGCAAACATGGACGATATAGCTAATGAAAAACTTGTTACGTCAAAAATAATATAGTTTTTCAGAAATTAATACTTACGGCAACTTTATGAAAACGGCCATATATTTGTCGTTTTAACTCCGTTTTCTACGTAAAATATGTCCTTAGCTTCGTATCGAAGTAAACTAATATATTTTTGACTAGTCGAAATAATTTGTGAAGCTTAAGGCTCGTTTTTGACCCGAAATATACAAAAACTGCATGCTGTCAATTTCAGAAAATAATACGTGTCGGTGTCAAACTTTAAAAATTCACCACGGCTTCGTTATAACTCCGTTTTTATCCGTTCAAAAGGCCACGGATTCGTTTTAAAGTATATTTTCTAAATCTCAAGACCAAACTTTCGTACAAACTGTTGGTTTTTCCAGAATTTCATTTTAAGGACAGAACGTTATATATAGTTTACGAAAATAGTTTTTCTCGGACAAAACCTATTCTAATCCCTTCAAATCAACTCCAAAACTAATCTAATCCTACCATACACCTTCTTAGGGTGTCATGGGTTCCTAATCACCATCAAGACCAAAGAATAACTTGGGAATAATTATAGGATGACTATTAAGTATATAAAACCTTAAAATCAAGAAATAAATGGTATAAACTACATAGCATGCATATGAGCTTCAAAAATGATAAGAATCATATGAAAATGATAAGGAAACATAAGGATGATAAAAACATGCTTACTAGTGATATGAAGAGGTGTAGGTAACCAAGGTTTACTTAGATATCCTTGGTTTTTATTTCAAAACCATGAAAAAGGATATGATCTAGGTTGAAATAACACTTGATTTAGCAAAAAAAATTTGATCCCTTGGTTGCTCTTTGCTTGTGACCGGTTCTAGAGCCAAAAGAAAGATGAGAGAAACTTTTCTAAAACACTTTGATAATAAGGAATTGTGTGAGAAATATTTTGAGTCATGTAAGACTTTTGTACCAAAGAATTATTAGTAGACATGATATTAAATGAACCTTGCCACATTAATTGCCTCCCCTCCTTAGATCCGGTTCTTAGGGGATTTGGTTTCCCCATTACATATTTTTTTTTTTCTTTTTTTTTTTTTTTAAAACATTAACTTGTATATTTTGTAAAACTTTGATAAAATGGTATAAATAAAAAGGTGTAAAGTGTAGAGAAATGTACAAGTAAGTTTTTATTAGATCAAAATAGAGTGTATTGAGATGATAAAAATTATAAAAATACTTTCCTTGTGAAAATTGGGTGATAAAATAATTATCGTAAAATTTTTAAGAAAACGACGTAATAATTAAACTTTAATGATTAAAATACCAAATAAATTTGAAACACTAGGAAAACTAAAAATATAGTTTTTATGAACTAAATGTAAGTTTAAAAATACCTCGGGATCATTTTTGAAAGTAACGGATTAAATGTTAAAATAAAAACTCACGCGATAAAAATTATTAAACATAAAAATTACGCGTTGAAAGGTGAAAATGGAATGTCGTGAATGTACTAATGAAATGCACATGATGTCAATGAAATGTAGACTAATCATAGTCCATATGAAATGTAAGTGATGTCATGATCTTGAATTCGCCGCTAAACCTCCAAGGTTACGCGAATTTGAACCAAGTAAACCAAGTTTACTAAAATGTTGAAATAATGAGACATGAACGGTGTCGAGAAATGACCTGAAAGTACGGATTGTCACATTCGCCCATCCAAAAAGGAATTCAGTCCCTGAATTCAATCGTTGTTAGGTGTAACGGTGTCGGCGAAAAGATGTGGATACTTGTGTCGCATCTGGTCTTCCCGTTCCCAAGTAAACTCAGGACCTCGTCGAGAATTCCAACGAACTTAACAATAGGAATACGACTCTGTTTCAACTGCTTGACCTCGCGGTCCATGATTTCTACAGGTTCTTCCACAAAGTTGAGTTTGTCGTCAATATGAACTTCGTCCAATGGGATAACGAGCGATTCGTCCGAAAGACACTTCTTCAAGTTTGAAACATGAAACGTGTTGTGCACATGACTAAGTTCTGGAGGAAGATCAAGACGATAAGCTACCGGACCAACTCGGCTCAAAATCTTGAATGGTCCAATGTATCTCGGGTTTAACTTTCCACGTTTTCCAAAACGTACCACGCCCTTCCAAGGCGATACTTTCAACATAACTCTGTCTCCCACTTGAAATTCCAAATCTTTGCGTCTAACATCCGCATAACTTTTCTGTCGACTCCTGGCGATTCTAAGTCGATCACGAATTTGAACGATCTTCTCAGTGGTTTCCCGTACCATTTCTGGACCGGTAAGTTGTGCGTCTCCTACCTCGGCCCAACAAACAGGTGATCGGCACTTACGACCATACAGTGCTTCAAATGGTGCCATCTTGATACTGGTGTGATAACTGTTGTTGTACGAGAATTCAATCAATGGCAAATGGTTAGCCCAACCATTGCCAAAATCAATGACACATGCTCTAAGCATGTCTTCTAATGTTTGAATGGTCCTTTCACTTTGACCGTCGGTTTGTGGGTGATATGCTGTGCTCATCTCTAATCTGGTTCCGAATGAATCTTGCAATGAATTCCAAAAGTTTGAAGTGAATCGACTATCTCTGTCGGAAATGATCGAAATTGGTGCTCCGTGCCTCGAGACTATTTCTTTGACATAAAGTCTAGTGAGTTGTTCCATGGAATAAGTCTCTCTAATCGGTATGAAATGAGCTGACTTGGTAAGGCGGTCAACAATTACCCAAATAGCGTCGTAACCTCCCGATGTCTTAGGAAGTTTCGTAACAAAGTCCATTGTAATACGTTCCCATTTCCATTGAGGAATTTCTGGTTGTTGGAGCAATCCTGACGGCTTCTGGTATTCGACTTTTACCTTAGCACAGGTAAGACATTTGCTAACGTACGTGGCAATTTCCGCTTTCATGTTCGGCCACCAATAAAGCTTCTTAAGATCTTGATACATCTTATCCGATCCTGGATGAATAGAATACTTCGACTTATGCGACTCATGCATAATCAATTCTCGTATTCCGCCATACAATGGAACCCACATTCTATCTTTGAAACATAGTACTCCATCTGCTCTCTTTACAAAACCATTTGCGCTTTCGGGCATACCATAAAGCTTTTCACTTGGTCGGTTTTCCTCCTTAAGTGCTTCGACTTGTGCTTCATGGATTTTCGATGGTAAAGGAGAAATAATTGTCATTCCCAATGAACGAACTCTTAAAGGTTTAGGCCTCTCTTTCCGACTAAGAGCATCAGCCACAACATTGGCTTTTCCCGGGTGATACTTGATTTCACAATCATAGTCGCTGAGTAACTCCAACCAACGACGTTGCCTCATATTAAGCTCCTTCTGATCAAGTATATATTGCAAACTCTTGTGGTCGGTGAACACTGTGCACTTGGTACCATAGAGGTAATGTCTCCAAATCTTGAGCGCGAAAACTACGGCTCCTAACTCGAGATCATGAGTTGTGTAGTTCTTCTCATGTGTCTTAAGTTGTCGAGAAGCATACGCAATCACCTTCTCATTTTGCATTAAAACAGCCCCAAGTCCTTTATGCGAAGCGTCGCAATATACAACAAAGTTCTCAATGCCTTCGGGTAGTGCCAAAATCGGCGCACTGCAAAGCTTTTGCTTCAACAACTGAAAAGCAGTTTCTTGTTTCTTTCCCCACTCGTACTTCTTGTTTTTCTGCGTCAACTTGGTCAAAGGTCTCGCTATCTTCGAAAAACCTTCGGTGAATCTTCGGTAATACCCGGCTAGTCCTAGAAATTGTCGAATTTCCGTAGGATTCGTTGGAGTAGCCCAATCTTTCACGGCTTCAATCTTTGCGGGATCAACTTGTAGTCCTTGACTATCAATGATGTGACCAAGAAATTGCACTTTGTGGTTCCAAGAATCACACTTTGAAAACTTGGCATACAACTTCTCATTCTTGAGTAGCCTTAAGATCGTCTTTAAATGCTCTTCGTGCTCTTCCTTGCTCTTGGAGTAGATCAAGATGTCGTCGATGAACACTATAACAAACTTGTCCAAGTACGGCTTACAAACTCTATTCATAAGATCCATAAATACCGCCGGTGCATTAGTCAATCCAAACGGCATCACTTGAAACTCGTAATGACCGTAACGTGTTCTAAACGCTGTTTTCGGAATATCCTCTTCCCGAACTCGAAGCTGATGATAACCCGATCGAAGATCAATCTTGGAATAAATACTAGAACCTTGCAATTGATCGAATAAGTCATCAATTCTGGGGAGTGGATAACGATTCTTCACCGTTAACTTGTTCAACTCTCTATAATCTATGCACATACGGAAGGATCCATCCTTCTTCTTCACAAACAAAACCGGTGCTCCCCAAGGCGAGGAACTCGGCCTAATGAATCCTTTGTCTAGAAGTTCTTGCAATTGATTAGACAACTCTTGCATTTCGGATGGTGCTAAACGGTACGGTGCTCGTGCAATCGGTGCGGCTCCGGGCACTAAGTCAATTTGAAACTCTACTTGACGTGCCGGTGGAAGTCCTGGTAATTCCTCGGGAAATACCTCAGAAAATTCACAAACAATAGGAACATCTTCAAGTCGCTTCTCCTCCGACTTTTTCTCGGTTACATGAGCTAAGAAAGCAAGACAACCTTTCTTAATGTACTTCTCCGTTTTGATACTCGATATGATACTAATTCGAGTTCCACTTCGTTCCCCACGAATAATCAAAGTTTCGCCATTGTAGGGAAGATGTACAACTTTCTCATCACAAATGATCCTAGCGCGATGCTTAGATAACCAATCCATGCCTATGACAACGTCAAAACTACCAAGCTCTACGGGCATGAGGTCGATGTTGAGGGGATGATTAAGAAAATTGAATGTGCAACCGCGAACAATGGTGTTGGTGCTAACTACGCTACCACTAGCTAACTCGACGTTGTATGATATGTCTAATGTGGTTGACTTCCAAGATTTGTTCCGATATTGAGTGCTTCCAAAAATAGTTCATCACTAATATTGTTATCATGCTAGCAAGAAAATAGATATCCGCTTATACTATGTTGAAGAATGTCTGTTCTAGCTTCACTTGTAGATGAGGAGTCATTGATTGTCCAATATGTTCAAACCTGTGACATCTCTTGATATAGAGGTGAGGTTACTTGAAATTTCTAGGGAACACAATGCCCTAGGGAAAGTTTATAGCGATGACCTTAATTTAACTTAATTTTCCTTTAAGGGAAACTCATTGTAGGGAAGTTCACCTATTGTTGAGGCCATGCTTAACAAAATGTTCTACAGTCTCAGTTAGAAAACTTGGTATATCCCTATAATGTTGCATCGTGGGTATTCGCTTCGTACTAAATCTCGTAACTCGGTCTAACTAATACTTTTGGAATGATAGAGTTTGGATTCTAACCCCAAAATAGTGGTTCGGAAGGTCTCGTGATGTCTTAAGATTTTTGTTGAGTTTTGAATCATCCTACCACCTAGTTCTAGTCCTTGTTGGTAATTCCAAAATCCTTCCATTGTTTTCTTGTATCGAGAAATACTCCTCACAGATGGTATAGGAAGTCTTTCCTAAAATGATCACCCGTCAAATCCTAACTTATTGGTTGAGTGAGAGATAAATGGTGTAAGCATCTATAGAGTGTTAACAAAAAGAAATGTTTATGAATGACATATCTGATTATAAAGCTTTGCTTTCAAATGAGAATTGTTTTAGGAGATTTGAAATGATGCTTGTTATTTTCATGACATAATTCTTCCTGAATTATACATAGGTGATCAGGCCATGTATAATTAAGGACAAATGATGTGATGTTTGTTTTTGTTGAAATAGTATTATGTTCCTCCGAAGTTTTAGATGGTATTCAACGTTTTATTTTGTAAGATAATGACTCAATGATTTTTCAGAGTAACATGAAAATCGTTTCGCCTGAGTATATTAAATAGTTGATAAAATGACTGAAACCAATTGATAAGTTGGTAATAAAACAACTTGCTTAAAACTTTATGAAACAACGTTTCTGAGATGGTGATAAAATAATTCGAAATAAAATCAAGTGAAATAATTTTATGAAATAATAGCAGGATAATTTGGAATAAAATTTGTTAGATGGTTTGTAGGATACATAGGAGAACCTTATCGAGTAATAATAGTCTACTAATTGGTCGGGAATAAAGTTGGTCTAACCCCTAGTAAAGTAGTGATGTATCGTCATGAAATGATGGAAAATTGGGCAATTGGAGTAAGGAATGAGATAAACAAGGTGGTGATTATCGTAGAGATAATGAATGATAAAGATTACATTAGCAAGAAAGGTGCTTATTATCTGTTCCTGTTGATGGTCTAATCGTATTTCAAATGTAGGAGAAGTAGGCGGTCTAGCAACAATAGCCCTAGAACTCTCACAGTCCTCAGACCTATGAGATGGTGTAATATCTATAGTATTAGTGGTAGGTGGTAATGGTGTGTCAAATCATGCACGCTTCTCAAGCTGCAAGTCAGGTGTATGAGTATCGTATATGAGATGTGATGGTACGGATGGTGCTCGAAATGATAATGAAAATGATGAAATCCTTGTGGTGAGTTAAGAAAATAGGTTCATTAGGACTAAGCCTATAAGTTCTACCCAATGGTATGACCTGTCCCAACTGAGTGATAAAAATTGTCCTGATTCTACAGTGAATCAATAGTGATCGTGATGGTGTAGGTGCAACTTCGTCCTCCTGAAAGGTCTCAGTGTCATCATCTGATGTTATCGGTGTTGAGTCAACTGATGTTAAGATCATGATAGGGACTGACAAGGCATTCTCCATGTCAAAGTGATGTGAGTATAATGGGATGGGTATTTGAAGGCATCTCTGTGACAACCGATGTGAAATAGAAGTAAATAATCTCGAATCAAATGTAAGTGAATCCGCATGATAACAATGAACATGTACTATGATGAAATGATGAGATGCTATGATAATGTAGCTATAGTCTAGGGTCAATGATGCAACCTAGTTCTCTATAACTGTAGCTCTGATACCAATCTGTCACACCCCCAATTTACCTGTTTTGCAGCGGAATGGAATTCCTGGGGGCAACGACTGTCATAGCACCACATCACAGTTATATTGAACGACCTAAAGTGTCGTTTTATAAACACATCGTTGGATATTTCATAAAAACAAATCAGAGTACACATCGTTCCCAAAAGGTTTACAAAGGTTTGCAAAGATACAAATATGTTACAAATCCAAACGATGTTTTTAAAGTAAACCATAATGTACATAATGTAAGTCGACGCCGCGACTCAAAATATAGGTCCCTAACCATGTCATGATGAACGTGCCTCAGTTACCTGAAAATACATTGCTAAAAACGTCAACAATAATGTTGGTGAGAAATCATAACTCACCTATCTAGATAGCTCCCACTGCGGAGGTAGGCCCAACCACTTAGGGTTGGTCCTTTTGCCTACGTAAAGTAAACTAAAGTAATGTCTCAACAGACCGTTTGTGAGACACCTCCCCGTATGTATTAACTAGTCAGATCAAAGCCCCAGTACCCGAATTCCGTTAACATTGTAATAAAAATGCACTGACCTTACAGTACGTATAAGATATGAACACATCAGCATATTTTGTAAATGTATTTGGATACTAAAGAGTGGTTGTAATAACAACTGCAAAAATCGTTACATAAAAGTCCATTGACTCCGTGCAAGTAGTACTGTACCAATCCCTGGATATAAAACTCAGCGCCGCAGCTGAATGTAATACATGTAATACCAAATGAAATTTTTGTAGCAAACCTAAACATTGTATAAACATAGAAACGTTTGGAAACATTTGGAAAACCC